>VDFB02058242.1:657210014-657251554 GCA_007258455.2 Sequoia sempervirens | reverse complement strand
TCCTGGCTTTGCTGGCACTACTCTGGCCGCTTAATGGCCTTTTTATTTACTTTGTAATTTTGGACTTCCAGGCTTGGCCCATGTGATTTGTTTGTTTTTCTAAGCGCTGCCCATATGACTCTCGGGGTGTGTCTTTTTACCACCCATCATTTTTTTGTGAATATGTATCTTTATCTTTAATTTAATATAGATAGCTTCCTATTCATAAAAAAAAAAATTGGTTTCCAATAGGCGTTTCTAAAAACCACTGTTTAGAAGTCACTTTTTTCTACCATACCATGCACGTGTACGTCATCCATATTTTGACCTAAACAATCATATTTTTCTAAATCCTTTTGGGAAAAGATTTTTTCTAAATCCTTTTGGGAAAAGATTCGTAACTCACTAAAGCACATTTTCGTTATTTTTTTGTAATTTTTTATTGAATATTTGTTTTTGTTAAATTTTTATTGACCATATTTGTTGTTTTGAAAAATCATCATGCACATCACACATAAGATGACCTAAACTTATCATTTTTTGATTTTTTTTCAATTTTTTTACATAAAAATATTTTAATAAAAAGTTATTAAAATACTAGAAAACCTTGATAATTCAAGTTTATGGACTAATTTCATTAGAAATTAATTGAAAAATAGAAAAAACTAATCAAATTGTAAAAAACATTATATATTTGGAATCTGCACTATCTCATCTATAATGGGTTTTAATTTCATTAAAAAAATTATGCAAAATAGGTCTTCAAACATATGTCCAAATTCACTATTTTCCTGTAACATTAACATGACCTTCAAGTTGCAGGTCAAACTAGGTCCAAAGCTTAGGTTTGGGTCCCCAAGCCATTTCCTAAACCCAAAAACAATCCAAAAACCCGACCAAAAATTCATATTTTAAAAAATGGGATCGTTCATAAAAAACAATTTTTATGGTTCAAATGAGATCCCATTTTGACCAAAAAAAAATGGAAAGTTTTCAAAATGAATCCCGCTTTTGAAAACCTCTCAAAATAAATTTTCAAAAATTGAAAGTTTGAATAGAAAGTTTTCAAAGTGGGATCCCGCTTTTGAAAACTTATCATTTTGGAAACATTTTTGTTTTCAAAACAGATCCCATTTTGAAAATTTTCTAAAAACGAAAAAATCTTCAAAATAGGATCCCGTTTAGAATTTAGGCTCGGGATCTCGAAGCTAAACATGATCCCATTATTTAAAAAAGGGATTTCATTTATTAAAATCAGGATCCATTTTTTTGCAAGCCGATTTCATTTTTGTGCCTAAGGAAAAAACTTTCACGTTTTGTGGACTCATCTTCTTGCATTTACCCAAAAATTTTGGTAGATCTAGGAAAGGAGAACACTGTGCACCTGTCAAAAAATGTTGGTTCTACAAGCCTATCAAGGACTGCCCATGGGTAAATGGGTCCAATTCTCCTTTTTTGGAAAATCAAAACCTCAGATCTAGGTCTTGTACCTGCATTTCCTTCATGTACTTTTGAAACTTCACTTTCAGATATGTACTTGTGACAAATCTACAAAACAAAATTATTGTTTGGTGGTGGATGGGGGTTTGCCTCAATCAAACCCCTAGTTTGGTAATTAAACCTTGATAAAAAGTATAGATCTAAGACCTGAAAGTGTGTGTAAGCCCTAATCTTAAGTGTTTCTAAGATTACAAGAGCTCAAATGCAGAGAAACCCTACTCAAATATGTTAGAATATGATCCCTAAATGAAACAATGAATAATGATGAAGACCTACTTTGGGAGATATCAAATCACCCTAATAGATCACAAATCTGAATATACCTTCCTTTAGGAAAAAATTAGAATGATAATAGAAGATGGAATCACTTAGGAAACAAGTCATTAGGCTTGGTTGAATGGCTTGGTGCATCTCCCAAAACCTAGAATCCATCATGATCCTCCATAGGCATCTACCATCAATCTTTGACAATGCTTGATCTTGTTGGCAAAATGAGCTTGAAGACTTGCAAAAACAAATAGAATATTGCTCCAAGACTTCAACTTTGAATGTTTGATTGAATTCTCCTTGCTCTTGACTGTAAATCCTTGTTATCTCATGTGAATCTCTCTCTTGTCTAGTGAAAAATGATTGAAAGACTTATCTTTATAGGCTTCCTTTCTAATTTCCTGTTTATTAAATCCCAAAAGCTGACACTTAGATTTTGAATTTGAGACCTTGAAATAAAGCCACAAACATGTTTTAATTTGAATTTGTGAACTTAAAGAGGGCCCATTCACCCATGAGCGAATGGGTCCTGACCTAAAAGCTTTGGACCTAAGTTATACCAGGGTATTAAGTTAATTAATAACACTTATTCAATGTGGGTTATATTGTTAGGAAATAATTAAAATAGGCCTTGTGATGCATAATAAAGGGTATTAGGGGCCCATTAATGAGGTTTAAAAATTCATAAATGCAAGGTCACTAAAATAGGTCCAAACTAAGTGTGAAATTGTACCTTCACTTAGAAAGGAGTACAATTTCCTACACTACACTAATTTTCCAAATTATGCATTCCAAAGCCTTATTCTTATCATTTTCCGAAAGGAGAACAAACATTAAATAAATGCATTTAGTAATTAAATTGCCTTGGATCATGTGTGTCCTAGAAGTATAGGCCTTGAGACCCATTCACCCATGGGAAAATGGGTCCCCTTTATGAGTTAGGAACCAAGTTATAATATGTTTTTGGTGGCATTATAATTATCAAAATTCAAATTGTAAGTGTCAAATTTTGGAATTTGATTTTTGGGAAATTGGATAGACACCTATAAATACATAGTCTCTTTATCATTTGAAAGCTAAGAATTTTTTTGGAGAGCTTATGATCAAACATTATTGTCAAGAACATAATTGAGCATTCAAGAGTAGCATTATTAGCCATTTGTAGCAGTAATCAAGATCCTAATATCATGTCAAATTTTATGCACGTATTCATATTGTCTTGTGAAGGCTAACGAGTGTTGTAAGTATTCATGCATTCAAGCATTCAAGAAAATCAAGCAAACAAGATCCAATTCCTTTGAAGTGATATGTATGTCTTCAGTCCTTCAAGGAAGCCATTGAAGAGTGGTGAGTTACAACAAATTGCTCATCCATCATTTCCTTCCTTTCCATTAAGGTTTTTTTATCATTGACATTGCCATTATGAAAGTGGGAACACTATTCATGGGGTTTGACTAAGGCAAGCCCCTATATGGCACAAACATTTTTCCCTCTTTGTGTATGTGCAAGTTACAAGTTGAAGAAGGATTGAAGATATCTTGAAGATCAATATTGTATTGTTGCATTTGTTTTCATCATTTTTGTCAACCTATGGAAATTAAGTTGCAAAATTCATTTATGACATTCTAACAAATTTGTAGGTGGAAGATAGAAGCTTAGATACGACACTAGAGGACCCAGAAAGTTGATTAGGACCCTTACAAAAAGACTCATTCACCATTGGGAGAATGAGTCCTTGTAGGCACATCAAAACCAATTTTTCTGAGCAGGTTTACCATCCTCTGCACTTCCCAAATCCACTTGCAAACTAATATTTCTATCTATTAGTTTTCAAGATCTTTCATTTTATGTATTAGGGCATATAGGATCATTAGTTTAATCATTCTAAAATATTCCCAATCAATTCTAATCCAGGCCCATTATATGTAGATTCAGGTTGGATTGGCTCATCATTAAGGTTGAAAGCCAATCTTTTCACTTTGTGATCTACATCCTAATGAAATTTGGAAAAAGGTCATCTTTGCATCCTAGGTTCTTTACACTTAGGACCTAGGATCACCTTTCTCTATGTTTAAAAAATGCATACAACTAAGTTCAAATTAACTTAAATCAATAAATGATAGCTACGAAAGTGACAATTAAGCAACTAAATGCTATTTTATTAGAGTATTTGCAAAGGAGTGTACTTAGCTCTAGTAGTGATGTTGAAGATAATTTTGATGTAGTCATTGATTCTGATGGTTTTATGCTAGAAAATTAACAATGTGAATATGCTCACTATCTTAATTTTTATGTTAACTATCACTATCTCCAAGATGAATTTATATTTATGGGTCACGTCTACAAGCATAAATCCATTATGAAGGCCACAAATTTGATCCTATTAAATGTTAAATTCTAAATATTATCTTATTAGTTTAGTTTCTTATTTTTTTTAGACTGCAAGAATCAAAATCGGGTAGCTACCCCCTATAAATTGTAGTGCACCTGGAAATTTTTTTCATGTGAATAGTGATGTTGGGGCGACACACCCTCCAATACCACGTGGATGGTGGGGAGACTAGACCTCATGACCTCTTGCCTACAACAGGCTGCTTTAGCCAATCGAGCTAGGCCCACCACCCCTAGTTTCTTATTTTTTATCATCAAGGATTTTTGGTATTTAAAAACACCTCTAGGAGGATATCAAATAACTAGGGGACAAGTTATGCTAGGTCAACCCATGAGAGACTATTTTTAGGTTTGTGCTAAATATTAGCAAACACATAAATGTCCTTGATATTTTTATGGTAAAAGTTATTCCTTTATCTTATAATACTTGTGGATAATAAAAATAATGCAATTGAATGTCAGTATATACTAGTATATAGCAATAATCACGCAAATTGAGTACCAAGTCTATATATATATATATATATATATATATATATATATATAAGGTGGGAGTTAGCCAAAATTGAAATTTAATTTCTAAGTTTTAGGGTTTAGATCCATGGGTGTAGGATTGATCTTGCACCACATGATTGACCTAGGATAAGAGATTGTCAAGATCAATGTATGGAATGAATGTTTGGACATTTCATCCTTGGTAATAAATGTTAAGAGCATGGGACAATATATAGGAATGGATAAGCTATGAGAATGTGGATAAATAGGGATAGGTGAAGGATTGGGGAATGATCACACCTTTAGAAAAGATTGTGTTATTTGTTGATAAGTAATTGCATTAAGGCATTTTCTCAAAATAAGGCTAAAACTAAATGAGAATTTGTATGGTTATACAAATTTCACCATTAAATTTTTCTCCCACTTTGAAGTGCACATGAATCCTAAATGATCGTGTATCTCAAAATATGTAAGCACTCACAAACTTTCACGAAAGTAAATGATTAGGCATAAAAATGATATTGATTCTATATAAAGTAATGAGCAATGAGAAAAGGTATCAAGAATGATTATTCCTCCTTTGTAGATGCTTGAGCTACAAATTTTAAAGTGTTCTCATAATTTACTTGCTAGAACATCCTTTTATCATTTTCTTATCAAAATAAAATTCTAAGTTATTGTCAAGCAATAGACTAATCCAAAGAAAATTGTTCTTCATTTCTAACACAAAAAGGACATTACACACATCACATTTCTTGTTAGAGATTTGGACATGAATAAATCCTTTGCCTTTGACTTGTAGAGAATAGTTTTCACCAAATGTATGGTTCCATTGTGCTAATTTAATTGTCCGAACCATTTTTTTCTTTTAGTCATGTGTTTAGTTGCATTTGACTTAATATTCGAAGTATATTTTTCATCTTTTGTATTCAAGTGTATTTGGAGATGTAATTGGATCACCTCCTCGTCTCATTTCTCTATATTGTTAACAATATTGCTTTGATTTATTCCTGGTTTGAATATTTATTAATTTCTTTTTATTCTTCTACATCAACCCATTATACCAACAATCTTTGGTACCATAAAATCTTCGAAAAAAAATGTGGCATTTAGATTTTTTTGTGAGATATGATCTTTTTTAAAGACACTTTTTACTATTGCTTGGTATTGTTTCTTGATATTCTTTCATTTTTCCTTTGAAGAGAGGTATTTCTCTTCATCTTCTATTTTTTACTGTTAAGATTCTTCTTGTTAAAATGGTCTAATTAATTCTCCATATGTGACATCCTGATTGGATGTGTTTAAAGATGTCACACAATTCTTGTATTATAGCAGATGAACTCGTAGAATGTTTAAAAACAATCTTATCATCATCTTCTACTAGTTATATGTCCAATAACCGAATCTTAGATGTTAGTTAGCTGCACTTTTTTCTTCATCTTCAATTTAATTGTGTGTATCTTATCCTTCTCTAAATACTCCAAATTTGTTATTTTCTTCACACTGATTCCAATTTTAACAAGCTTTGTGAACTATGTTAGTGGTGTGAATGTGTTTGGACTCAATCATCTACAAAGAGAGTGTTCCACGACACATCACATAACCTCTCATACTTCCTCATGTTAGAGTACTATCTCGATTTATCCATTCAATATTGAGTAGTTTGATTTTTTCAACAGTTGCTTGTCTATGAATGTCCTTACCTCGCACTTCGAATCTGCCATGGCTTTGATGTGCCAATAAATTGACACTCAGGAAGATATTTTATATTAAATGAATAAGCTGACATCCTTACTTTTACAAAAGCTAAAGCTATGAATATGGCGTTGCACAAGTTATTATACCATAAAAGGCAATCCCCCTGTTTGTGCATTGTCCAAAATATACCATATTACCCACTTGAGTTTGAAGAGATGGCTGTCTGAACTTGCATTTATGGCAGAGAAAGGAATTGTTGTCCAGCGCTCAGAACCAAATTTTGACAAGACCATTCCTTCAATGATTTGATATTGATATGAATAACACCAATACCCACGTCTTCAACAGAACCTCCTCCACTTCACTACAATTTCCAGCATTGTAATCATTGTACTTTCAAAAGGCACTGAGATTTGCAGTGAAGAGATTTTTTGTAATTGAACAAAACAAGATTATAAAGAATTACAGTTAAATACAGTGAGTCAATATAAAATCATGATCCCACATAACAAGAAGCTAAAATATGAGGTGAGACACTCTACATAAGTTCATATTATAGTTGTTATGCAGAAAATTACAAAAATGCAACATATGATCATGGCCCGACGAAACAAGAGGCTAATACTTAAGCTGGAACATTCTACATAAGTTCATCTTGCAGCTGTTCTGAAGTTGACTAGCCTGTTCCCAAATTCGCTGAAGTTGAACCATAACCATTACATTTTTCTTTGAAAAATCTTGAAGCTGTGAACACAAAAAAGCAACTTGAAAAACTATGTCAGCGTAAAGCATTAAAATACCAGTTTCTTGAAAATAGTTGCTTAAAAACATAGCAGTACATCTAGCTTTCCAAATATGTCGTAAAATAACTTGTCTGACAGAATCAACAATCATATCTTTATGCAACCCAAATCTCAAAAGAGCTTCTTTACAATTCAGCTTATGATGAAAAATAACAGAAAAATTATTAAAGATAGCATTCCATTGTTTCTTAGCAAAGGTGCAATCCTAAAAAATATGTTTCATATTTTGGATACATGACAAAAAGGACAAATAATTGGCTGAATCATAATGCATCTTAACTCTATCCCAACTGGTAATTTATGGTGTAAAACTTTCCAGACCAACAATTGAATTTCTACATCAGCTTTGGATTTCCATATTTGTGCACTTATTTTGGTCCACTTCTTGTGCATTCCTCGTTTCAATCAGAAATGCAGGTGAAGAGATTTGTCATGCTTTTCTTACTAAACCATGGAATGGAATGAGTTTGCTTTCCTAAAATTTTAAGTAAATAGGTGAAATAGTTAATAAATTTGCTTAAGAGTAGATGTTAAAAATTATAGAGTTGTTTTTTATTTTATTTTAGAGATATTAGTTCAGATATTTTTGTTGTAGACTTTTAAGTTGTGATTTTGATTTTTTATTGTTAGTTGTTAATATGATTTTAAAAGTGAATTTCTAAATTGTGACTCTATTTTGAATCTTTTATTTATTTCATATTTTTAATTTTATGTAAATTTAATTTTTTTTTATTTAATTATTATATTAAAGATCTATAAATAAAATCTTTATTCAGCTATATAATAAATCACATAAATTTAATTAAAATATAATCAACATTTATAACAGAAAAACACTAAATACAAACACTACTAATGAAAATAGAAAATAATTTTAAACTAAAAAGTAAAAGTTTCTTTAGTACATTAGCTCTTTGGAAGAGTTATTTTCCTATACTAAAAATGCAATGATACAGGGGTTTCTTGAAATAGGATCAACCTTTAATAATGGCACAAATGTTAAAAACGGGCATGGGCCCGGCCAACAATTCATCGCATGAAAATTCACCGCCATGACAAATTCACCTCAAGGAAAATTCACCACCAGCAATTCACTGCATGGAAAAGATGAATTTTCCATGCAGTAAATTGCTGGTGGTGAATTTTCCTTGAGGTGAATTTGTCATGATCGTGAATCTTCCCACAATGAATTGTTAACAGTGAATCATTCTTAAATCCTAATATAAACCCTCTAATATTTTATTAACTACCCTCAACTCATGCACATTATGGAACCTTCACACATACCTCGCCCACGAGAAAAAACCCTCAAGCAAAAGCTTCTATCATACAAACCCTAATATCTTCATTTACTACTACCTTAAAAAGCTTCTACTTAGCATCCAATATCAGCCAAAACATCTTCCACTAAATATTTGCTTCAAATGATAATCCACGTAAACTACTACTTTCTTCTCTTTCTTTTTCTTTTTTTTTAACTATAATATTAAATTTAAATTTGAAAATTCAAACTATTAATATAATTGAATGGACAATTTTTTTTATGTATAATAATTTTATTATATAAAATAATATTAGAATTGATTTTATTAGTATTTTTATTCTTTCAATCAACTATTTTTAAAAGAAGTCATTTAAAATAAAATATTCTTTATTGTGCAATTATTATCTTTTTTATTATTTTGTTAAAAGTCAAATAAAACAAGAACTGAGCAGCGAAGTTCCTGCCAAATAGTAATAAAATTGTTATGTTTAATAAATTTTAGCAATGTCACAAATGATAAGTAACATGAAATTTACTCTATTTTGCAGTTTATCTAAATTAGTTTGAGAATATTACATTAAAAACAAATAACTTATTTTGGCTCTATTTGAATTGCTTAACAACTTGCAAAATTACAATTTTGACCAAAAAATGGAAGTACACCATAGACACAATGATGCCAAGAGACTATCGATATCGATAGTGGAGTCGCATAAAGAGTTGGCATATTGTAATTAGATTGCTTGGCTGTTTAGGATAAAGACTAGCTTCAACATATATTGTAATTAACTCACTAACTGTTGTTGAGTTTTATCAGTGTAAACCTTGCTATGTTGTGATTAGCTTACTAACTATTTATGATAAAAGATAACTTTAGCATAGAAATCCTATATTTTAATCACAATAGATCTTCTTTAAACTCTTTCTAAAATCATTATAGCTTTGTTGAATTTGAAATACTATTTTTTCTCTATTAGTATTTTAAGAATACAGTCATTTCAAAAATAATTAAAAAAATCATTCAATGTAAGTATTATAGAAAACTAGGGACCATGTTAAATCTTGAATATAACGTATTTAGTTTACTTTTAATAGACTTTACTACTAATTTATTTGTCATTCTTAGTGTTTTGAATTGTCCGAACTAAATATATAAAACCACAAGCATATACAAAAACAAATAGAGATAAGACCATAGAACAAATATCTCCATTCAATGGATATGAATAGAATAGAACTATTTCAGAATGAAATAAAACACAACTAAAAATGATGTAGAGAGGCAAAGAGCACAAACATTCGATTCAATAAATGTTGTGATGCTGATAAAAACAGAGAAATTGCATATACAAAAATAGACATAGATAAGAGCATAGAACAAATATATCCATTGAGTAGATAGGAATATAACTATTTCAAACTCAAATAAAATAGAACTAAAAATTATCTAGGATGCCAAGAGCACAAACATTCGATTTGTTCGATAAATTTTGTGATGCTGATAAAAACAGAGAAATTAAATAAGGAAAATTTTATGAGAATCAGTTTTTCCATTTACTTTGTAAAACAATACTTAAACAATGAAATGCAATAATGGAGAGATTGAATAGAACTTGGATAAAATACACAACAAATAATTTCAAGGTGGATGTAAATGAAGTTATAACTATATTTATTAAAGTAGGAAAAAATCATTACGGTACAATACTAAAACAACAAAGTATAACACCATGGTTTCCAAGGTTCCAAGGTTCTACAACCTGGATAGAAAAATTGTTAGGAATGTATGTAGAAAATATATGCACAAGTAGTCCTTCAAGTAAAATACAAAGAAAAAAAAACATTTTTTAGATGGCATTGAAAGCATGAAGAGAGGAGAGCAGAAACATTCAAAGAACCCATGTTTATGTCGCTGAGAAACATATTATTTTTATAGTAGATTTTTCTAAAACTGTAAATCTATAATGAAGTGGTATTGAAATAAAAAAGTAAGAACTATCAGTTTTATATGAAACTGAAAATCAGTAATGAAGTGATTTTCAAACCAAAAATAAGTAGTAGATTGCTGAGAAACATATTGTTTTTATAAAAAGTGCATCTAAAATTGAGAATCAGTTGTGAAGTGGTCTTGAAAGCAAAACTAGTAAATGTTTTGATACTTTCATTCACAAAATAGATTGTTTGCTGGAGATTGGACTAGAACTGAGTCATCTACAAAATTAGGAAAAGATTATTAGTATACTTTTAAATTTGTCTACAATTATGAAAATACTTAATGTAAAACTAGATGTGTAATATAAATTTGATACCTGACTTGAAGTTTATGCTAGAAGCATACGATTCTCTTGCAAACTGATGATGATGTTGTTTTGGTTAAGTGTATAGTTTTTGTAAAACCCTGTCCCGCAACCTAGAGAATGATGCAACACTGCGAAAGCATGACTATTTTTTTTTTAATAGGTAAAACAAGACGAGTAAAGTATCCTACTCTAACCACATACATCCTCTAGGCTACACAACGCGTCTACATGTGAACACCATTACTTATAAAATTTAAACCAACCATAGCATATGAATATTAAACTCAAGATACAACATATAACAAAGCATTAAACCGTTGCAAGATAAATCTAACACATAGAAATGTATTGAAAATATTTCCACAGATACAACACCACATAACATCCAATACACCATTAAATCCAATAATGAATAGATCATAAATATTATTACAATTACATCACAAAGGTTCACCTCGATACAAATGAGGTACTACAATTATACATAACGATCCACAGTTACAATGAAGAAAGAGAAGAACAACTCCAGAGAACCACATGAGCTCCTCGAACAAGAAGATCCCGCCATCACGAACATGAAGAGAACACAATAGTATAAGACACACGCCACCCAACCATATGGTACTTGTAGGCCCAGCCCCCATGCTAGGAGATAGTAAAAGGTAACCAAGACAATCCTACTACCTCTAGACACAAGCCACATATGAAATACTCACAATACATGTAAACAAGAACTATGGTCACATTGCTTCCAGAATCACTAAATCAATTACAAACACAATAAAAATAACCTCACTATTGTCATAGGAGGAGTGTCATCACAATGGTTAAACTGACTCCCACACGAGTTGTCCTGGGACCACTTTGTGTCCCGACCCTCGTTGAAAGCCACTCCCCTATCGACAACACATAAACTCATACCACACCCAAGGGTAGACAGTGCACTAAAATTGACCACACATAATCAACACACCTCAAAAGGTAACACATCCCTATGGATGTCCAATACTGAATCCAAAACGTGCACTACCCAAGAAAGACTCAAAGGGTGAACTAAAATTACAACCCCTTTTCACAAATACAACTCTGGAAGACTTAGATTTTCCACAACATCAAATACTCCCCCCACTACACAATTACAGAAACACGTGCTTTTATAAATACAACTTCTAGCAATTAAAGAAATGCTATCATTTGGATCTCCTAAATCCATTACAATCAATTTCACATATTTAAAATGCACCATTTAAATTTATAATTTCCAACTTACAATTCAACAGTGAATAAAACTAATTGTTCATCTTCTAGTTTACACAAGTTCTCATAAACTTAACTCAATTTCCTCAATAAAATAAATCAATTATTTCAATTAAATTAATCATGCTAGTAACCATTTATTGTAAAATTCAAACACTAAATAAATATATTTAATATATATATATATAATTAAATATAAATATATATATACATATAAATATATATTATTTAATTATAAACAATAGTACTCTTACCAAATCCATTTAAAAATTAATTACAATACCAATTCCAATATATATATATATAACATACATATTATAAATACCATGTATTATATATATCATGTATATAATATATATACATATATTATATATTATATATGTTAAAAAAAAAAACCAAATGAACTCAGAACTGGGTGCGACTGTCCATGGCCGAAACCCTAGTTTGGGGCTGCAACTGTGTAGGCAGTGCCGGTGTAGAGGATTTTTTTAATTGTTTTCTACAGAGGTTCCTCTTTCACAACAATATTTTAAAAGAAAGAACAAAAGCTTCTACAGTATTACAAATGTCTTTCTAAACTTTTCTAAATTGCATTGCAGTAATATAAACAACCTTTCAATCCAAATTTCACAAAAATAGTAAAGGAACTTGTTCCAGAAGAACTGTTGCCTCAAGAAATGTTGTCGAGCTTCTCTGTAGCTTCAATTTTCCAATGTAGCCAAAACTTCCTCTAGTGCAATTGCCTCTTTCCAGAAAACACAACAATACCACAACCAAGAATTCTACAACAAGATTCTAAAACAAAAACCTCTGAGAGATCCACAATTTGCTCAGTAAATTTTTTTAACTAAAACAAAAGCTCTTCCCGTGAAATAACTTTCTTCCCTTTTTCCAATATTTCCTCCGAGAATCAATTTACAACAATAAGATAACAAATTTCTAACTCACAGTTATCCCAACAAAATATCTTTTCCCTCAACAACCCTACATATTTTCCAATCTCATGCATTTAAAATAAAATAAAACAATTAATTAATTTCAAAAAATTTAAATAATCTTATTTATTTGATTCCCATATAATTTAATAATTAAAAGTTTTTAATAACATAACTAAATTCAATTAATTAAATATTTAAATCAAATACACATTTAATCTACCAAATTAAACTTGCACAATAATAAAATACCCAAAACAACAATGATAAGGCTAAGACCAAAACTCAAACTGACAACACACTGTACTAGGGTAAAGGTATGACTAGGTAGCCTGTTACTATCTCCCAATATTACTATTGAGTAGTGGACACGCTCAAACCTGTGAATCCAGGTGGAGCCGATGTCCTATACATGTTCACTCAAATCTACAAATTAGACTACACATTCATAATAGCCGAGGCGCAAGGAAAGGAACTCCAGCAATTGTATCTGGGTGATCCCATAATAGTGGTTTACAATTTTTGGCCAAACTGGACACTGAAATTATTATTTTTAACTAAATCTTCACATTCTGGCACCTATAGCGGCTAAACTGTGAGGAATTTGAAGATGGTGCAAACTAGAGTCTCATCAAATTATGTCTCAGATTCTAAAAATATTTTTTTCAAAATTTTTGGAATCAAATTGCACTTCTTTTCCATATCCCACGAAAATTGATTTTTGAAGAAACAACATTTTAAAAAAGTGGCCGCGTATAGCATAACTTTTCAATGAAGGATAAAATTCTAATTCTTTTCAAATTTAGATTTGCAACTCGATATCTAGTGCTTCCACTTGGTTAGATAGTTTTTTATGAATATTTTTTCCTTAATCAAGTTTCAAAGTCAAATGAATTATAATTGAACGCGTCGACCATATAACGCGTAACATTTTTGTATATGTCAAAATTTAATTTAATTTTTTGTTGGATCAAGGATTTCAATATCTGGTGCACTCATATTTTTCAATGTTTTTTTTGCTAATATTCTATTTTTCCACATGTGAAGAACAAAGAAATTCATTTTCGATGAAAAACCAATGTTTAATAAAACTTAAAAAACAAATACATAACAAAACCAAAACATATTAAAATTATATTCATTGGACAACTTGTTATGAGGAATACCATAATCATTTGAAATAAATTTTAAATGAATTCATTTGATCCCCCAAAAGCTAAATCAAAAGTGATTTTTTATCAGCATTTTGATAGGTGTAAAGGAGATGCATTTATAGGTATGGTTTAAAACTAGCGGGTCTATCCAAGGGGTTTGATCTAAGGTGATTTGATCAAACCCTCTTCAATTGGAATCCTTAAAATGGAACTTTTTAAGGCTTAAATCATTATATTTTCTAAAAATATGTGATTTTAGCTAAAATTCATTCCTCTCAGGAATTGTAAACCACTATTATGACAGCACCGATCTCATTCTTGTATGTCCCCATATATTCAATGGTACGATGCCTCCCTTTCCACCTATCCTCACAACATGCTATTGCATCACTTAACTACTCAATAAATATTTGCATCATAATAATAACAAAACAATGTGCATCATACTCACAAAAGTACCATTAGAAGCTCTTGTTTCATCTTCATCTTCAGATTCTTTAGCTAGACTACCTACACATCCCAAGTGAGAACAGAGGGGCACTACAATTTTCCTCTTTTTGCAAGCCACGTACAATGAAAATTAATTTGGTTTTATCTCATATATATTCTTCATAACTGATATTTTCAAGTTGTGGCAACAGATAATTGAACATCTCTTTTTCAATAGATAGAATGCATTTAAGACAAGGGGTATATGTGAATACAGTTTCTTGATTGCATTTGTTGCAGTGGCCTATGTCATCTTTAAATGTGCCAAGATTAGAAGTTGTATTTAATTGCATTGTGCACATGTGGGCTGGAATGGTATGGAGAAAGGATTTACAACTTTTAAAACCCCATATACCTATGACAATAATGTTAACAAATTATAAGTTTGTTTTTTTTGTTTTTTGACAAAGTAGAGCAAGGCTCCATGTATTGTGTGTTCTAATAAAATGAACATTGACAGTAGACTATAGAAGAGACCACTATCTTAGTGACTTAAGAGACAATATTCTCAGAAACATAGATAAATTCTTTAAGCATTGAAGAGTGTTACCTTTCCAGATGGATTCTACTCATTTCATGGCCATACATTTGATGCCAATGTTAAAATAGCAGAACCAGAGTTGGTGTATATCAGTCTTGTAATATGCAAAAGACAATAGGTTACTACTTGTATCAAGAAATAGTGTACAATGCTAATTCTACTTTCATTATGTTTTTATGACAGAGATCAAATCTTAGCTTGCTTGAATGCATCACATCTGGTAACCTTAGAGACTTACAGTAATTTCAGTCAATTTCCAATTCTTGTTCTTGTCTGTAGAATCCTCTAAAATCCTTGGCTTAACATCTGTTGTCTGATTGTTGTCTATATTATTCTACATGTCTGAAATGTAATTTTTTGTAAGAATTGGGACAAAAATGGAATAATGGAATATTAGTTGTTTCTTTTTATTTCTAAGAGATGTTAAATAAATAAAAACATTTTGTATAAATATTCAAAAGAAAAGACATGACTTCATATGTTGTTAAAGAAAATGCTTAAGGAAATTCGTTCCAAATAAAAATTCAAGTTTCCAGTCAAAGCTCACCAAGATCCACAATGTTGCTACTATACCATTGTATGCTAAATTATATAATGATCTCATGGACTAAAAAATCAAATAACCAAAGCCCACTAGGGTAAAGCAGTTACAAAGATTTTATCACATCACATTAAATACATGTCCCCTAAAAGACGCTAAAGATATAAAAGTTACTAAGTACAACATCTATAAGTTCTTAGGCCAATTACCCTGAGTTGGAGTTGTAAGGCTTATCATGTTTATTATTTAATTATTTAATTTGTACCAGGAAGATTTTATGGGTTGAGGCATTTCATTCTCAATAATATTAGGACTAAGTGTGTTGTACATCTTGCAAGTCTTAGTTATAATGTTGGAATATTATTGTAATGTTGGCACGCTAGTTAAACATAGTAACATTCTAATGTTGTTTGCAAATGGTCCCCTTCAAGACCCAAAAATTATTGAATTTAAGAGTATTGAAAAGGATGAGTCCATCTTGGAGAAGCTCGAGTGGATGTTGAGCTTCTCATGCAAAGTTTGGTGTTTGGATTTGCAAGATGAGTACAATTCATGTGTAACTCTTGTTTGCATGTTGAGCAATGAACATGTGTCAATTGGACCCATCAATGGTTTTGAATACCACTTGGTAGTTTTCCTAGAGCCAAAATTCTATGAATTAAACGCTAGGGTGAATAATCTTATGTATAATGGCTTGGAGAGTGTTTAGGTGTTGATTACTATCTCCAAGGGTAAAGAGTTTGCTGCAACATCAGATTGTTGAGTCTTTTCCTTGCATTTGATATCTTTTTCTAAGATCAATATAGTGAAAGATCTCTATTTGGTGCTCAGATTTTTCCCTTAAGAGTTTCCCAAGTTATATCTAGTGTTAATCTCTTCATATGGATTTTGTTATCGTTGCTTTAAAAATCATTTTCATTCTAATACCTCTATTTATTTGATTTATATCAATCATTTAGATTAGATTTATCTGAAAGATCTTTATTTGGTTTGTTGCTTCTAATTAGAGTTTCTAACCCCTATATGCAACAAGTAAGAACTAACAACTATTTGTTCAAAAGCATAAGCCCTACTTCTCTGGTTTAGAAAATCAATGCTAAATTTTTAGTTTATTCTCCAAAGGGATTGTTGACAACAAAAGAGAGTAGAAAGACAAATAAAATTCAGTTGTAGTTGTGAAACTAGTATAAAAATGCACCTCAAGGAACTGCCACTGAATTGGTCACAACTCTTTTTGTTACCGAATCATCATGAGGTAAATGTGAAACATTCAACTTATTTCCTTTTCCTTTCTATAAAATTGATTTTCTATTCATTTTATAAAATATATTTTTGAAATAAGAAAGTTTTAAATTAGAAATAATAATAAAATAAAATAATTAATATTTATATTTCTAAATATTTTTTAGATAAGTTTATTTAAGATATATAGAGTGAGATAAGAAAGTTTTAAGTTGAGAATTATAAGAAAGAAAAATCCACACTTACATTTAAAACAATAAGATAAATAATTCTTAAGTAAATAAAAATAATTAATAATTTAGTTAACTTTAATTCACTTAAAGATTTATTTCATTTTAACTTAGAATTATTTTATTTTAAAAATATGTTATCTATGTTTTATTTTTATGTAGTAAAGTATTATTTTATTTCATTTTAGAAATACACACAATTTAATTTAAATATGCTTTATTTTAATTTAAATGTTTTATTTTTTAATTATTATTTAAAATTTAAATCGCTATTTTAAATGAAAATATAAAAAACGTAAATAATATTCAAGATCTTTTTAAAACAATATACCCCTTAATGTTTTTTATATAGATTTATTTAAGTAATATTTTTCAATAAATTATAATAATTTAAATAGATAAGATATTAAAAAATATTGAATTACTACACATAAAAAGAAGTTTCTCAAATTTAAAAAATTAAGTATGATTTTTTTTTCTAAATTTACTATTGCATATAAAATTAAATTTCTATATTAATACTTAAAATTAAAAAAAAAATCTTTTAAAAAGAAAAATATTATGTGATTCATTGTAAAATATTGTAAACTATTTTCTTAATACTAAAATGGGAATAAAATTATAAGAAAATGAAAAAAAAATATTCTTTTTAAAAATTCAAAATTAATTTGTATTTAAAATTAAAAAATTAAATAAAAAAGAAAATATACTAAATTTACCATTACACATAAAAATCACTACGATTCTAAAATAGAAGTAATGGAAGCAAAATTTGTTTACCAATTATATTGAAGGGAATTAAATTTTGAAATATGTTTTGTTATATAATTCGCATGTATACATTCATAATAGATAAAAAAAATTCAAATAGAAAAAATGCTTGAGCTCTCGGTTAAAAAGAAAATTATTAATAACTAGTTAAGATTTGTGGTGCCTAAAGTTCCCTCAAGGAACTAAAAATTGTATATAAATCACATATATGTACATATATGTATATATAAATATATACATATGTATATATAAATATATACATATGTATATATAAATATATACATATATTTATATATGTATATGTATACATATATGTCTGTATATATACATATATGTATGTATGTATAATTTCAAAATTTTAAATGTATTATTATTTTAGATATATATGTGAAATAATTAATAAATTTGTTTAGTTTGAAGTTAATTATGTCAAGAGAGTTCTAAAATTGTAGAGAAGGATGCAAGACTATTGAAATGATCTCAACCATAAAAAAAATTTAAATATTAAAAATATAATATATACTTAAAGAAAAAAAAGTGCATTCTTATCTAGTTTTAGTTTTAAATTAAGAAAATAAGAACAAAATTGCTTTTTCTTTTAAATTTTTTACTTAGATTTTTAGATAAATAATAATAAGTTTTTAATAAATAGTTTTTTTTACAAATAATAATATTAATAATAAATCAATAAATCACAAATAGACTCTTTTATTTTTAAATAGGGTTTCATTTTATTTTCACTAAGAATTGCTTCTTTTAAATTTTTTACTTAGATTTTTAGATAAATAATAATAAGTTTTTAATAAATATAGATATTTTTTCAAATAATAATATGAACAATAATAAATCAATAAATCACAAATAACTTTTTTCTTTTTAAATAGAGTTTCATTTATTTTTATACATCTCGTTTGGGCTAAATAGAGCTTCATTTTATTTTTGCTTAAATTTGGTGTTACTTGTAATTTTTAATATAAAAGATAAAATTTTATATTTAACAATTTTAATATAATTTATTTTTATTTTTAATATTTTATTTAAAATACAGTTTTAGTTTTTAAAATTTAATTTATTTAATAATATTTTTTATTTGCTAATACTGAGTTTATGTTAATATTGTTTGTGATATATTAATTATATTTTTTAAGTACACATTTTATTAATATTTCAATTATAATAAATTAAAAAAATAGTTTACTTTTTTATTTAATCATTTATTAACTTAATAAGTTTATTATTTGTTACTAATTTTTTTAAATGATTATGTTTATTAATATTTAGATTTTTGATATATTTTGACTTTCCATATATAGTTTATTTTATTTTAGTTTTTTATTTAGATTTTTTTGTATTATATATAAGGGGGTCACAAAAACATAATCAGTTACATCGAAATGTACAAAAATAAGAGGCCTAGCCTCACATCAAGAGTATCACAATATCTACATATCAGATAGTCCTATACATAGATACAAGAAGGAAACCAAAAGACTAGTGTAAGATATCATCATGGGTGTCTACCCAGGCAGTCCACCCCATAGATCCCTCCACCCACACAATGTTTTTCTTCTCCTGGATTTGTGTAAGCATAAGTATTTGGTCCTTTTTTGGAGTTTTTGTTTTTCTTAACCTCCCGGTTAAGCTTCTTGCAAGTCCTCTCGAACATCTACAGGTTATCCATATTCTCCCTCCAATCATATCCATCCTTCATCTCAAAGATGAAGAAAGTGGCATATCCCGTCTTCAAGAACCTTTTGAGCTTTTCCTTATCAATCAGCATAGGAGTATGAACCTGCAAGAAGATTTTAAAATATGTGAGTTTTTGAAAAGACTCAGTAAGAACTCTGGGGTTGTTTTGATACCTTTCCTCATTTCTACATTTCCAAATCTGCCATAAAATATTAGAAGAGAGAATGTTCCAAAACATATTAGTATCTTTTTTTAGCCCATCAATATGCCCAGTAATAATTTCAAGAATATTAATATTCATAGGATAAGTGATACCAAACATATGCCAAATTTCCTTAGCAAAAATACAGTCAAAGAGAATGTGTCTACCAGACTCAGATAGTCTGCACAAGTTACAGTAATTAGCCGTAGAGTTATCTTTTCTAATTGGGAGTCTGTCAAGAAAAAACAACCATTTAAAACATTTTATCTTAGGCTCAATAGGGCCTTTCCACAATATATCAAAATAATTCTTCCAAGAGCAGATGTTAAGGGTGGAGTACCAAACATAATTGACATGGTCAATGATGGCATCATTATATCCAATCACATTGTAGATGTTTTTGGCTTTGATTTTGGATATAATGGTCCCATCCGACCATTTACAGTTTAAATATCTATGAGAGTTCATATGACAAGTAGTAGGTAAGTCCTTGGTAGCTTTAAGAATCATATTATAAGTTTTCTTCTGGGAGGCCGGGATATCAAAATTGCTTCTAAGATCATCCCAACTGATTATCCTATCATGCTCAAAGAGGTCAGCCAATTGAGAAATGCCCATATTAGACCAGTATCTAGCAGAGTAGCCTTGGGAGAGGGCGAGGGGTTTTCGAGATGAGTGCAAGTTCCACTAGATAAACCTTTCACCATATAGCTGATTATCATCATGGAAGGCCTTGTTAGTAATATATTTCCTGACATGATTCCAAGATTTCCATATGGATCTAAAGACAACAGATCCTTTTACAACAATAGGAAAGTTGCTAATAATCAGATCATTAAAAGGCAGATTCTTCCAAGATTTTGCATTTTTGGGGAATCACCTTGCTATATTGTTCCTAACAAGGATCTTCCATGGATCATTACCATCCATAGAGTGAAAAATCCACTTGGCGGCAAGGGAAATCCCTTGGAGTTTAAGATCCTTCAAGCCCAAGCCCCCAAGGAGCTTATCAGTATGGCACCAATCCCATTTAACAACATGCATCTTTCTATTTCCTTCACCATCAGACCAGAGAAAGTTTCTGACGGCCTTTTGTATTTCCAAGATTTGGTAATTATTGAACATCCAAGCTGAGGAATAGTAGATATTGTAGGAAGAAAGATTTTTTTGGCAGACTTGAACTCTTCCATCCAAGGATAAAGATCTGTTGTGCCACTTATCCAACTTCTTAGTGATTTTATCTTTAACCCAAGACCACATATCCTTAAGGGAGGGTTCAATAGAAAAAGGTATGCCTAGATATCTCACAATTTTATGCTGACCTCCCCATTGAAAATCATAGTTTTTAAACTAGTTAGGGGGCTGCTCATCCCATCCAAGACATATAGATTTGGAGTGGGATAAACGAGTGCCAGAAATAGTGCAAAAAAAACTAAGTTTTTTTTGCAGAGCTTCAAAGTTGTCAGCAATGGCTTCAAAAAAAATAGTAATATCATCTACAAATTGGCAGTTTATACGCTCTTCATTATTAGGGAGAGATATGCCCCTGACAGCAGGGGAGATTGAGTTATCTCTAAGAATGTAATACATGGCATTAGAGGCAATAACAAAGAGGACAGGGGCCAATGGGCAACCTTGCCTGCTGGATCTACCAAGGGGGAAGGAGTCTGAAAGGGAGCCATTAACATCAACCTGGGAAAAAGCATCATTGAGTAACATATTAACAGAATTGCAGAAAACACTAGGAAATCCAAAAGCCTCAAGCATCATGGAGATAAAGCTCCATTCCACCCTGTCATAGGCCTTTTCGAAATCCAGAAGAAACATAGCAGAATTTTGTTGAGAGTAATTGGCCCAATTCATGGCTTCCCAGTTGGTGATCAGATTCTCAAGAATATACCTTCCTTTAATGAAACCAGATTGGGTAGAACAAACAAATTTGGGCAGGATATTCTCAAGTCTCAAAGCCAGGATCTTGGCAAAATTTTTATAGGAAACATTAAGGAGAGTGATAGGTCTCCAATTTTTAATGAGAGCTTTGTCCCCATCCTTAGGAATCAACTTAATAATACCCCTGTTGATGGAACTACCCAGGGAACCCCTAGCTAGGGCTTCTGAGTAGATATCTTGAAGATCTTTGCATATCCAACTAATATTAGCCTTGTAAAACTCCACAGGGAGGCCATCGGGCCCAGGGGCCTTGTCATTATTAAGGGAGTTAATGGATTTTTCAATTTCCTCCAAGGAGATATCTTTAGACAGCGGGTCAACATCTATAGTGGAGATCCTATTAGGGATAAGAGATCTGCACTGATTTCTAAGGGAAGTAGCCTCCTCTGAATCCTTAGAGGCAAAAAGATTTTGGAAAAATTCAGCAAAGGCCTCTTTGATGTTGTCAAGGTCAGTTATTTCTTGATTATCAACTATAATTCTCTCTATAGTTTCATTGGACTGTTTATGCTTGATGAGGTTAAAGAAAAATTTAGAGCCACGATCACCAAACTGTAGCTAGTGAGCATGGGATCTAATTTTGGCGCCTCTAGTTTTAACCTACTGGTGCTATCTAAGGGCTTCCTTAGCATTAACCACATGAGAGATGAGATCATAGTCTGAGGGATTGGCTTGGATGTTAGTTTCAGCTTTCTGAAGGTCAGAGGAGAGATTTTTTTCGGTAAACCTATAGTCTTTGGCCCTTTTTTGGCCAATGGTCTTTAACAAATTCTGCCAAGCGAGAATGTTCATGTTCCATTTATCCGTGTGAGAGCTGATGGGAAAGTTATTCTTGTTAATGAGTCCAATGATATGAATGGCAACAAGAGCTTCCTCATCTTTAAGAAGACTAGTATTCAGGATAAACTTGGGATTGGAGCCTTTGTTGTGCACAGGGGAATTATTAATTCTAATACAAGTGGAGATAGGATGGTGATCAGAGAGGAAAGTGGAGGCGACAAGGACAAAGTTTCCCAAGTTATCAGGCAAAATAGAGAAGAAATTTTTATTAGCATAGAAACGGTCAAGTCTAGAATATATTCTAGAGGGACCTTGTTGGAAATTACACCAAGTATCCCATAAGCCTAGATTTGTGTCTTTATTTCCAGCCAAGGGGTCAAAGAAATGTTTAGCATTTTTCATTCTATTCCAGTGAATTTTTTCCAGGTCTTTCCAAGCAAACGGAAGACCACCAACTTTTTCCTCCTGGGATTCAACCATAATGAAATCCCCTCCCACAAGCCACGGGATATTAGGGAGAGAGGCCAGCCAGTCCCAGAGGCTCGCTCTCTCCCTAAAATCATTCGAGGCATAAATAGAGCATAAGCCAAAGACATTGTTATTGTAATTAATAGTAATCCACACTGCTATGTTACAAGGGGAGAGCCCATTTCCAGTGATATAATTCTCCCATCTCGAGTTAACCAGTAGCGCAACTCCACCCCTGCCCCTAGGGTGGTTAGTACAGTATTTGATAGCATCTTTCCAAAGGAAGTTAAGATTGGATTCAAGTACAAATCCAATAGCTTTAATCTCTTGCAACATCAAGAAGTCCATGGAATTATAGGTATCTAAATAATGCTTAATAACCAACTTCCTGTTAGGGGATTCAAGCCCCCTTATGTTCCATGAGATGCAATTCATGAAGAAACATGCGGGGGGGGGGGAACAATGGTCTACAAGCCCCACAATTGGGGCCATAACTACATAAGAGATATCCCCATGCTTTTTGCTGGAGGAGTTCTTATTTTTGGAGCCCAAATGCCTCCCCCATCGTTTAGATGTGGGGAAATCTCCCTTGAATTCATCATTATTATCTGAAACAACAGGGGATAGGATATCCACATCCATTGACTGCTTTGGGTGGAGATTAGTGGAATTGGAGGAGTGCATGTAGTCGTCACTAAGCTCTCTAAAGATCTTATGAGGGAAGTTCTGGGGAGGGGTTGAGTCAATGCAACTATCAGAGGGGTCCTTGTTGATCAAACTTGTTGGGGGGGAACTAATTTGGGTTTCCTGTGAGATGGCCAGGACGGGGTTGTCTATGTTGGAGGCTAGCAAAGGATTTAAGGACAAGGAGCCCACAATGGAGGTGTTAACCGGCTTATTGTTCCTTTGTCTACACTTATTGGATTTTTTTGTCACGGTTTGGAACCTGTCATTTTGAGTCCCGTTCTCAAAGGACAAGGAATTAGCTGAGATTAATGTAGGGGAAAGGGAAGTAGGGATGGATGGGGAGTCGGAAGCCATAGCGGGGAGGGGATTAGAAGGCTCAGCTATATGAGGGGTTTTGTTCACAGAGGATTCCACATTAGGGTTAGCAGTATCAGTGGATTTTTGGAGAGGCGAGGGCTTAGCCGACATAGGTTTTTTCTTAAGGATGGGGCAGTCCTTCCTCAGATGCTCTTCTCTTCTACACAAGAAACAAGCATTTAGGCCCCCAATAATTTCAATAGGACAAGAGTAATTATCCTTAGAGATGTTAATGTTAATATTAGCTGGAATCTCTTTACCAGGATTCAACAAAATAAGTATCCTGGCATCCATATGAGGAACCAATCTCACAGTGTCATCCGTTCAAATGACTTTACCAAGTGGTTCAAGCAATTAGGGAAGGAAACACCATAGAAATGGTAGGATTTGTTTAGCCAAGATCCACCAAGGGGATGAGAGGGAAATAACCTCCTCATGAATGGCCTCGGGAGACCAAGCCAGGGCGCGAAAGGAGGTAGAACCCCAGGTCCAATATTGTTTTTTAAGAACTTCAGCCTGGGATTCATGATTAGCAAAGAAAATCACATATAAACCTTTCCAAATTTGCCTGCAAAATGAAATATGGAAACCAAGTTTCAAGTTCCAGTAGTTATGGAACCAATCATCTAAAAAATTTCTGGGAGGGCATTTATCCACTTCAACAGTAGAGAAAAAAATAGTAGAATTCCTTAATCTATTTTTTTCCTTCACAATTTCAACAAGCATTTCTGGATTTGGAGAAATAGAGAAAGGTAAAGCAACATCCCCATTGTTCTTACTGGATTCACAGGCTCCATGAACACTCGAGAAGTTAAACCTTGCACTCACATCAATGGCAAAACCAGAATTAGCAACCGCCATGAAGAACGATTTGGGTCTTGCAAGCAATGAATTGTTGGTTTTAGTGGTATTAATTATGTTTGGTATGTTAGACTCCATAGATGCCCTAGGCGTAGCCAAAGGGGAAATAGGGGGTACGGCCTCTGCCGAGCAGCAGAGGGAAGATGGAGAGGTTTCATTCATGTTAAATGCATTAAAATAAAAAGGAGCGAGCACACCTGTCAACGCGCCATCGCCAGGGAAACACAATTGCTTGTCACCCAGGTTACTAATTTGATTTTGTCTCTATTTGAAATTTATTATTTATTATTTATGTCCTTTTAAGAAATTATAAATAATAATTAAAAAATTATTTATAATTATTTGTCTTATTAGAACTTTAACTATTGTAGAATAATTTTATTTTGAATATTTATTATAATTTATATAATAAAATTAATTTCAAACTTAAATTATAAATTTTGATTAGTCATTTCATGCCAACAATCCAAGGATAGCACATCCTACGGATTTATGCTTAGAGTTGCATGCCATTTGGTTAAGGATATGATAATTCACCTTTAAAACCTCTTTAGTGCACCCATTGCACAATTAGGAGGAAAATAGATAGAGAGAGAAATAGAGAGAGACAACGAGATACATAGAGAATCTAAAAAGAGAGATAGAGATGCAAAATAGAGGTATAGATATAAAGTAATAAATATGGAGAGAGGAAGATGAGGAAGAGAGATAAAGAAATAGATAGAGGAAAAGAGAGAAGAGGAGAGACATAAAGAGAGAGAAAGAGAGGGGGAGGGAGGAGGGAGATAAACAGGAATAGAAAAAATTAGTATGGGGAGAAAGATAGGGAGAGGGAAATAAATAGAGAGAAGAAATGAGAGAAAGATGGATAGAGGAAGAAAGAAGGGAAGACAAATATGGAGAGAAATAGGGGATAGAGAGGAAGAGAGAGATTTAGAGATACTAAAAAAATATAAAGATAGAGAGGGAGAAAAAGATATAAAGAGACCTCTCTTTCTCTTCCCATATCTCTATAATATTTGATATCTCCTCATATGTACTTCTCCCTACCTCTATATATATCTCCCTCTCTCTACCTCTCTCTATGTAACTTTCTATCTCTAGCTTTCTATCCCTCCATCTCTCCCTGTCTCATTCTCTCCCTCTCTCTTTGTATCCCCCTCTTTATATCTCTATTTCTCTCTCTCCCTCTCTCCATTTCCATCCCCATCTCCATATCTATCTATCTCCCTATCTCTATCTCCTTACCTCTCCTTACCTATCTTTATCTCTTTCCCCTCTAATATATATATATATCCCTCTTTCCATCCATATCTCTCCCTCTCTCCCTCTCTCCCTACCACTCTCTTTCTATATATCTCAACTTCTCTATCCTCTCTCCCTCCCTCTCTATCTATCTATATCTCTCTATCTCTCCCCCTCTCCCTATCTCTCTCTATTGATTTTTTATATCACCTCCTTTATCTCTCACTCTTTCCCCCTCCATTTCTATCTTCCAATCTCTCCCTCCATCTCTCGTAATCTCTCTTTATATATAGATCCCTCTCTACATCTTTCTATTTATCAAGTTTCCTATGTCTTTATATTTCTCTCTACATATCCTCCTCTTTCATTGTCTCTCTCTTTCTATATATATCTCTCCCTCTCCCTCTCCCTCTCTCCTTTAATCTCCCCCTTTATATTTATCTTTCTATCTCTCATTTATATCCCTATTTTCCCCCCCTCTCTCTCTCCCTATAACTTCCTCTTCATATATCTCTCTAATTCTCTCTCCCATCTCTATTTCTCTCCCTCTATTTGATTCCCTCTCTATCTATTTATACATATCTATCTCTCTCCATATCTCTCTTACTCATACACACATGCGTTGTTTCTCTCTCCCTCTCTCTAGCTCTATCTCTCCATATTTAAATTCTAAAATATATCCCTCTATCATATTATCTATCCATCTCTCTTTACCCCTATATCTTTCCCTCTCTCTACCCCTCTATATATCACTTCCTATTTCTATCTCTCCCTCTCTTATTCTCTCCCTCTCTCCCTCTCTCCCTCTCTCCCCCTCTCTATATATTTATCTTTTCCATCTATATCTATACCTTTTTCCTCTCTCTTCATCTCTCCCTCTCCTCTCGATATCCCTCTCCTCCATCTCCATCTCTATCTCTGACTTACTCTTTATCTCTAACTTCCTCTTTATCTCTATCTCCTTACCTTTCTCTCTCTCTTCCCCTTATATCTCCTCTTTCTATCCACATATCCCCCCCTCTCTTTCTCCATATTTCAAACTTATCATGAGCCTATTGGTAATGGAGCCTTATTATCTTCCTGATTCAAATATTTTGTTTTAGTTGTGTTCGAATCCCTATAAGTAGATGCATATTTGATTTGAAGCTATAATTTCTCCATTGATACCTTTGTTTCACAAACAAAATCATTTTTAAAATAGCCTACCAATTGACCTCATGTATACTACACAAATGTATGTAAAAAATAAACCAAAAATTACCTAATTTACCATCCACACTTCTTCGATGTACCCATTGCACACCAAGGTGCAATTGCTAGTTATTATTAAATTTGATAGTCATTTATATGTCAAATACTTAATAATACTTTATATTTATTATATACATAAAATTTAAAATATAACATATGAGTGTAGATGTAGCATTTTCTAGACAAATGCATTTAATATATTTAGATCTACTAGTCATTTATTGTTGATTATTTATTATGGAGATTTGAGTTTACAGTTATGACTCTTGGTTTCTTATTGTTGGATCTTGGAACAAAATTTTAACAATGAATACCAATTTAGATGAAATTTTTCACCTCTCACTGTCAAAACATAATTTTGTACAATTCCCAACTTTGGTGACACTTAATTTGATAATTTCATTTGTCAAATAAAAATAAATTCAAAATTTTACAAGAAACAATAACGATAAACCAATTTTATACTACAAGCATATCAATGCCACTTCATCTCACAAATTCCATTCACTAATCAAATTCAAACAAAGTAGATTTGATTACATCAAACAAACTCCATACAATTCAATAGTCTCCAAAGAATTTAATCTGGTGCTCCATTTTATCAATCTTCAATCCTTTATTTCAAGTTTCCCAATGCTACACTCTTCTCTCTCTCCACAACATGCTCTCCTCTTTCCGACAACCAGCCATGGTCAAATCAATTCCTATTTTATTTTTAGTCTTTCATTTCTTTCATATGTTCAAATTTAATATACATTTATTTATTTATTTATTTAACTAGTATACATATCTTAAATTCATCTATCTAAAACTATCAAGAAATATCAATCTATTTTATTTATTTAAGAATTATTTTATTTTAATTTAAAATTATTTAAGAATTGTCATTCTATTTACATTGTTTACTTCTTTGAAGAGTTATTTTATTTATCTAAGAATTATTTTTTGTTTTCTTAATAGTTGTTTTATTGTTTTAATTTTTTAAAGTATAATCATCATTAAAGTTAAAAAAAATCTTAATTTTTTTTCATAAAATGTTAATTAAAACAAAACTTGATAGTTTTAAAAAATTATTTTATTTTAAAAATAAAACAAAAAAACTTCAGGGGTGGTGGGCCTAGCTCGATTGGATAAAGCATCATGTTGTAGGCAAGAGGTCACAAGGTCCAGTCTCCCCACCATCCCTGTGGTATCGGAGGGTGTGTCGCGCTAGTGTCACTAGTCACGTGAAAAAGGTGCACTAGAGTTTATAGGGGGACAAAGACTCGACTGATTCCTTGCTTTAAATAGTCTTAATGACTTATCGATTGAAAAACAAACACAATTGAATCCATAAACAATCTTATGTAATCTATATAAGTTGTGAAATACTCATATCAACTATCTTTAGATATTCAATTTTTTAATAGCTTTTTTTTGACAAATATCATTGAAAATAGTTGTTATGAGTTTTCCACAGTCCATGAAGTTGTAGAGAAAGCTTTTAGATTCAACTGTGTATGCTTTTTGATTGATGTTTCGGATCACACTTAGTGATCCATCCTTGGGAAGAGGAACCATTGAAAATGTTTATTACAAAGTTTCCTCCAATACCACCTTTAACATTCTCCCACACAGTAGCACCAGAAGAGGAAATTAATTTCTTTGGTCAGTGTCTTATCTACATTGATCCCCCAACAGTTGGTCACCTACATGTAATTACTACCTTCCCAACATTTTTATTATATATCAATTGAACTTTAAATACTTGTAAATGCTCTTTTATCTGTTAGTTGCTTTCTCAATAACTTTTGTTGAATGTTCGTCAGTATTTGGCAGCTTCTTTTATTTTGACATTTATATTTAGATATAAAAATATTAAAATTTTAAAATATAAATTAATAAAAAAATTATTATAAATATATTAAAAGTATATTTTTCAAAACATGAAATTAAAAAAATAATAAATGGAGGTTTTTATTTTTTGTAATCTTTAAGTTTTTATGTTTGTCTATATAATAGTTGAAAAAATATTTAATTTTAATATTAATATTCTTATAACTCTCTATGTAAAAGTTCACAATAATTTATTTTCATTAAAATACAAATAACATATTAAGTCAAAGTAAATTTGAGTTCTTGTCATCCTAGTTTCTCTTTTTTAGGAATTTTCGTGTAGTGTATGAGTACTCAAATTAAAATATTTGGAAGAAGGAAAGTACAAGTCCTAGCAATATGACATCTTTAAGCATTGATAATGGACTTGTCTCTTATTGTGTTTGCTTGGGGTTATTCTTAAATAAGGTATTCATTGGCACAAATTTTCATGGGGAGATAGAAATGATCATATGTTAGGATTAATTGATCTTATCATTGATGATCATACATCATGGACATTGTCACATATTGCGTAGCTTCACACTCTTTGGAACACACCATTGAAAACACACAGAGATCACAATGAACCTCCATACTCTAATGATCCTACTATGGACATACTTCTTCCCTTTGATAATGCTTAGAATCTTTTGTATGAAAATAACACTAAAGAGAAAATTGCTTATTGGGAAATTCGTGAATGTTCTAATGACACAAAGAACTCTCCTATTGCTTCTCCTTCTCTTATACCTACCACATTGGTAGATACTCTACCACCTCCACCTACTACATTAGTAGAGATTTTGACTTCTCTACATGCTACTACAAATTCTTTGTAGTAGGTTCACAATTATCTTCATGATAATTGAGATATCTACTTATTATACATTTGCAACTATGGGAAAATTCTAGGTTAGTAGATTAGTAGCTAAATAAATCAAAACCCAAAGTAAATAATGAAGCACAAAGGAGGAAAAACATGAAAACAAAGATAAATATTTCCTTGAGTCTTCAACCTCCATGATTGACCTCCATTACACCTTCTCTATTTGCTGCAATATGAAGTTTTCCCTCAGATTTTATGTGAGCAATATGTGACAATGCCAAGACCAAAGAAAATGTTGAAGGATTTGATGACAAAATGCAATACTATTCAACTAGTAAGCAACTCTAAACTATGACTAAAGTATGCCAAAATGACAAGAGAGATGAAGTATGCATAAGACAAGAGCTAAAATGACTTAAAATTACAAGAGAATGAGACGACAAGATTGCAAGAGATGTGTCAAATGTGCAAATGTGCAAATGAGACCAAAATTGCCATTTTATAGAAAATGCAATTTTGAATGAATGACCATGATTGAAGATGGACAAATGCCCTAGATTCAATGGAAAAGATTCAATGTGACAACCCACAATTATGGTTAGGAAAAAAATAGGTCAAATTTGAAATGAGTGGACAAGATTTAATTTGAGAAAATCGAATCAAGGGTTGACAATGCATGTGACAAGGAGATAAGAATGACACATAAAAAGAGAGCTGGAAAATCAAATAATATTAGAAATTACTTGATTTATGGAGGAAAAAGGCTATTTTGAATTAAAAATTAATTTAATTCAAAAGGTGGGGTCATGTGACAATAAATAATTAATTTGAATTATTTACTAAAAGAGGGAAAATTATAAAGTGAGACTATTTTAAATAAATAATTTTATTTAAAATGGAGAAAATGCCAAGGTGGACAATAATTAAATTAATTAAAGAATTTATTTAAAAGTATGTGCAGGATCATGATGGGCCAAAAAGTGGCGATGTAAAAAAAGTTGTGTTTTGCATCGACCAAAAAACGTAAAAATCCTAAGTTGAATTTTTTTTGGCTTGGGTGTCAGTACATTGCTCCGAAGCAATTCCCAAGGCAAGATTTACATATCCGATATCCGATTTGAATCGGGTATAAATACATATCAACAGCCTTTTAAAATCATTTTAAGCATTTTAAAGAGCTGAGAGTGCACAGTGAGAGCGACATTTGGATATTAGATATCCGATTTGAGCAGATATCTAATTTCTAGAGTAATATTTTGGTTTTTTTTTTGTTTTAATCAATTTTTCTATTAGTTTTGTATAATTTTAAGTAGTTTTTAATGGATTTTTATTAAAAAGTAGGGTTTTTTATTGATTTTTATTAAAAACTAAAGTTTATAATGTATTTTTATTAAAAACTAAAGTTTACAATGTATTTTTATTAAAAACTAATGCTTTCTATGGATTTATATTAAAAACTAGTGTTGTTTATGGATTTTTATTAAAAACTAGAGTTTGTTATGGATTTTTGTTAAAAAACTAGAGTTTGTTATGGATTTTTGTTAAAAAGTAGGTTTTTTTTGGATTTTTATTAAAAACTAGGGTTTTTTTACAATAATTTCATTTATATTGTGTAATTTTAATAAATTAATTAGTTTTTAACTTTAATCAGGTATTATGGCTGAGAATGAAAATGCACAAATTTCAAACGCTCCACCACCTTCGTGCCCATCAATTGAAGACTTAATTGGTGAAAAATTAGAGCAATTGAGGAGCATTTGTGATGTTTATAAGACAATCCCTTGATTATCCCAGATGACAAACACATTGAAGGAAATATTAAAAAATATAGAAACCCTCTCCACCCAACATAATGTCTTTCTTTCATGGTGAGAAACCATGAGGGAATATTACTCCTGTGGATTGTCTTACAATGATGTGAAAGATCTCTAAATAACAAAATCCCAAATAGCCTATTTATTTGTTAACCCCTGCACCGGTTTACCAGTTAATATTAATAAACCAAAAATTTCTATAAAATGGTGCACGAATAAGGACATTGTAGATAACTTTTGGGATCGTTGGTGTATGGTTTTTTATAAACCACCCAACAACAATAGTGATATATCATTTTACTTTATTAAAAAATTATACATTGAGTTTGTGTTAGGGTGTTGGTGGAGGTATGCCCCAGGATAGACTAGGCGCAGTTAGAGTAGTCTAGCACCCATATATTCCCCCTCCTCCCCTTCCTTTGCCACCTCCAGTACATCATCTAGATATTATCGAGGATGCAGCCACACAGACTATTCAGGCTATTCTCTCTTTGAGTGGTATTTTGGTTTCCCATACTTCTACAGTAGCTCAACCACATTCTAGTGATGTTGGCCATGGATCAAGTGTTGTTGCATCATCCTCCTCAGGTCCACATATTTGTGTGCCACAGTGCCACCATATATGCTTGGGTCCTCTTGTATAGCTTGTTGAGCATCCCTTGGACACTTATGATTATGACATCCATGATGTGGACATTATAGGAGATCATACGCAAGGGAGTGGAGGGCACCCTACAAAGTTCTCTCCTGCTAGAGAGGGGACGTTGGAATAGTTACACAGGTAAGTTTGAAGTTGTAAATTCATAACTTGCATTTTTTTTAAATGAATATTAATAAGAGATAGTATCAAGTACTAATATTTATTTACATGGTCTATTTAACAGTTGATGTCTAAGGACTAGATCACATAGGTGACTGATAACACCCTTAGGGCCATTTCATTTGGCCTCGACATGCACACAATATATATTTTCACACTCACTCGTTTACATTTTTTTATTATATACTTGCTTGTCATTTGAATTTTCATTAATGAAATTATATATTAACTTATATGTTTATCTTATTTTCCTCTTGTAGGAAACACCTAGTGCGAGTGAGGTGCAGTGATGTCTAGACTATGGAGGCACAATGTTAGATAAGGGAAAGGTAATTGAACTCAAATTGAATTGAATCGAGATTTTTAAGATCTTATATTGATTATACATACATCGACATAAATTGGTAGTTTCATATGTACTTGACATTTTTATGTGCAAGAAGTTATGAGCTATACATCATTGTTGACAAGTGTCACAATGCCTGAAGGAGTAGGTATAGGAACACCTCAAGGAGTAGGTGTTGAAACAATTCAAGGAGGAGGTGTCGAAACACCTGAAGGAGATAAAGAAAAAGATCAACCTAAAGAGGTATGTGTTTATTTTTTATTTTTTTTGGTAAATATGTTCCTATTACCAACAATTGTATGCTAACTTGGATCAATTTTATGTTTTTGTTCACATATATAGATTGACATTTTAAAAGTTGGTTTGGTTGGTTCTTTGAGAGGGGCATATTCTAGGACTCCTAACCCTTTGAAGAGACGTATATTTCAGGTAATCAAGATTTCAATTTTAGAGTTCAATTATAATTCAATATATATTGATTTTGATGTTAATTATTTGATTTTAAATTATATAGTATAACTAATCTCAATTGTGGTTTGAATTTTTCTTGTGCAACTACCTTCAGAGCCAAAGAGTGCTTCAAAGAGGCTCCATTTTGATGATCCACCAGTAGTTTAGGATGAGATAGACATTTTGGCATGTAAATTTTGAATAGATATCAAGATGGCATATGCCACATTTTGTAAAAAATTGTTTGAGTTGGCATTGATGCCATTTTTGTAAATGGACATACAATTGATTATTGGATAATTTGATATATAAAAGTTGACAATTGAAATTTAATTTGTTTCTCATGTGCATGATTAAACTCTTTGAAAATTTAATCTTGAGCAATGGTTAAATATCAATGTACAATAGCATAAAAAAAGAATGGTTATATTATGTAGTTTATATGCATATCATTGATTACATTGCATTGAACATCTTTCAAACTCAAAGCATTACTTCACATTGCATAACTAACAACTAGATGTTGATAGATGAAAAAATTTCAATTACAATATAGATTTTACAAATTCAACCTAAGCAGTTATACAATTACTTCACATTGCATAACTAATAACTAGGACCAGTTGTCAATTGCATTTTCTAGTCATGGAATGCTATGAGACCACATTTCTTTGATGCATTTTTTCAAATAGTTCACTACCTTGTCTATGCTACCACATTTTTCATACATGTTTACTAAATCTTTTTATCAAATAGTTCACTAGCTTGTTGCTATGGTTAAAAGCCTAAAACAAGTGCTTTCAAACAAGCTATGGATGCTTGGAAAAATTCTATCAAAGAATAATAGTAAGCAATAGCATAGACAAGGGAATGAACTGTTTGAAAAAAATGCCTCAAAGAAATGAGGTCTCATGGTGATGGAATGCCATGACAATCAAAAACAATTTTGATTCTCATGGCATTCCATCACCATGAGACCTCATTTCTTTGAGGCATTTTTTGAAACAGTTGATTGCCTTGTTGATTGTCATGGCATTCCATCACCATGAGACCTGATTTCATTGAGGCATTTTTTCAAACAATTCAATGCCTTGTCTATGCTACTGCATTTTTCATACATGTCTATCAAAGCATTCTATCAAACATTTAATTTCCTTGCTGCTATGGATAAAATCCTAATACAAGTACTTTCAAACAAGCTATGGATGCTTGGAAAGAATCTAACAAAGCATAATAGTAAGAAATAACATAGATGAGACAATGAACTATTTAAAAAAAATGCCTCAAAGAAATGTGGTCTCATGGTGATGGAATGCCATGAAAATAAAATTGCTATAGATTGTCATGGAATTCCATCACCATGAGACCACATTTTTTTGAGGCATTTTTTCAAACAGTTCATTGCCTTGTATATGCTACCACATTTTTTGTACGTCTACCAAAGCATTCTATCAAATAGTTCACTGCCTTGCTACTATGGCTAAAAGCCTAAAATAGGTGCTTTCAAACAAGCTATATGGATGCTTGGAAAATGGTGTAGGAGCACCTTGGAAACAAAGGACTAGTTGATGGTTAGTTGATGCAACCAAGGATGGCAAACCACTCACTTTCACAATACAAGGGATTCCTAAATACCTTTCTCAACTTAACTCTCAAATATATTTAACAACTCCTACAAATAATCATCATTCTAGACACCCATTTTAGTCCCCATCAACATACTTCCAACTCACATAGGACTCATTTGGAACAACTTTCACAAATCATGCAAACTACACTACTGAACCTAGCCAAATAAGCCAAATAAGCCAAATTTCCAAAGCAACCACCCTTGGAACACTTCACAGACCCTAAAAATTGTTGGAGAATCACTCAACAAATGAAAAAATGTCAAATTTTCCAATTTATCCTCTATAACTCACCCTCTAAGACCCTATTCCACAAAACCCTCAAATTGCTCAAATTTGGCAAGGGTTTATTGAAAAACCTACTTGTAGACTTCCCTAGAATTTACCCCCAACTCCAACACCCTTGAATAACCCTGAATAATCTTAAAAGAACAAGAAAATTGACTTCCCTCAAAAAATTCCCACTTTTACCCTCTCTAACCTCACCTTTTCATGCAATAACACCCCAAATGCCATCTAGGGCATCACCAAAAACCATAATTATGACCTCCCCTACACAAGAAACAATGAAAACATGTTTATCTATCCTAAATAATCCTATCCATTGAGTTACAACATCATACAGTGGGTGGAAGGCTTAAAACTCCATTTTAAATGCACTCAAACCCTTAGAACAAGGTTCACAGATCGACCTCCAGTAAAATTCCTCTTAAATGCACAAAAATGAATTAAATTACTTCAAAAAAAGTTTGTGAAGAAGTTAACTCTGCTTCCCACTAGTTTCCATTAAAAAGAAAGAAACAAGCTAAGGTCTCATGGCTTTTTTTCACACAGAAATTAGCGTTAGAGTTTGGTTGAAGGCTGAAAACTACTTGTAAGGGCATATATAAATATTGTTCTCCAACTTGTATGACCAAATGACTATTCCATCACATCTAGATGGGTATTTTTAGGTTAGGTATGGTCCCATTTCATACCCAAACAAGCCAAAGAAGTCTGAGCTACGTTTATTCGACAAAATCCCTTAAGAGTCCAAAGTGCAAAAGGGCAGAAATCTTTGATGGACTGTTACTCAGAAACTGTGATTCCTAAAAAAAATTTGTGTAAGGCTATGAGATCATTTGGGCCCCTTTACAATAACCTCTCTTAGTTTTTTCTATCTTGGAGGCATTTTCCAGTGGTGACGAGTTTTCAGTTAAACAAAAAATTGTCAGATGCAAGCAGTGTAAAGTTGCAAAGTGGTGCAACTTTCATTCTACAACTTGTACGACCAAACGAACTATTCCAACATGTTTGGATGGGTATGTTTACACTAGGGATGGTCCTCTTTTGCACCTGAATACGCCGAAACACTCCGAGCTACATTGGACCGACGATTTCCCTTAAGAGTCCAAAATGCTAAAAGACAACAATCTTTGAAGGGCTATTTCTCGGAAACTGTGATGCTTACAGACTCTCTGTCTGAGGCTACAAGATCATGTTGGGACCATCTACAATAATATATCTCAGTTTTTTCTATCTCAGAGGTGTTTTCCCGTGGTGACGAGTTTTCAGTTGAGGGAAAAGTTGCCAAATGCAAGTTGTGTAAAGTTGCAAAGTGGTGCAACTTTCATTCTACAACTTGTATGACTAAAAAAACTGTTCCAACACATCCATATGGGTACGTTTACGCTAGAGATGGTTCGATTTTGCACCCAAATATTCCAAATCACTCCAAGCTACATTGGATCGACGATTTCCCTTAAGAGTCCAATGTGCTAAAAAACAACAATCTTTGAAGGGCTATTTCTCAGAAACTGTGACGCTTATAGACTCTCCATTTGAGGCTATGGGATTGTGTTGGGACCATCTACAATAACCTCTCTCAGTTTTTTCTATCTTAGAGGTGTTTTCCTGTGGTGATGATTTTTTAGTTGAGGGAAAAGTTGTCAGATGCAAGTAGTGTAAAGTTGCAAAGTAGTGCAACTTTCATTTGGCAACTCGTATGACCAAACAGACTATTCCAACACATTTGGATGGATACGTTTATGCTAGGGATGGTCTATTTTTGCACCCAAATATGTTGAATCACTCTGAGCTACATTGGACTGGTGATTTCCCTTAAGAGTCCAAAATGCTAAAAGGTAGGAATCTTTGAAGGGCTATTTCTCAGAAACTGGACACTTACATACTATTTGTATGAGGCTACGAGATCATGTTGGGACCATCTACAATAATCTCTCTTTTTTTTCGCTATCTCGAAGGTGTTTTCCCATGGTGACAAGTTTTCAATTGAGGGAAAAGTTGCCAAATGCAAGCAGTGTAAAAGTGCAAAGTGGTGCAACTTTTATTTTGCAACTCGTACGACCAAACAAATTGTTCCAACACGTCTGGATGGGTATGTTTACACTAGGGATGGTCCTCTTTTGCACCCAAATACGCCAAATCACTCTAAGCTACATTGGACCGACGATTTCCCTTAAGAGTCCAAAGTGCTAAAGGCAACAATCTTGGAAGGGCTATTTATAAAAAACCATGACGCTTACAGACTCTCCGTATGATGCTATGGGATCATGTTGGGACTATCTACAATAACCTCTCTCAATTTTTTATATCTTGGAGGCTTTTTCCCATGGTGACAAGTTTTTAGTTGAGAGAAAAGTTGTCAGATGCAAGCAGTGTAAAGTTGCAAAGTGGTGCAACTTTCATTTTGCAACTTGTACAACCAAAAAAATTGTTCCAACATGTTTGTATGGGTACATTTACACTAGGGATGGTCCTTTTTTGCACCCAAATATGCTGAATCACTCTGAACTACATTGGACTGGTGATTTCCCTTAAGAGTCCAAAGTGCTAAAAGGCCATACCATCTATTGTATGATCTGTAACTTGATGGTATTGCCATGGTAGATGTTATTAGGACTGTATAAGGTGACTATGTGGGTTTAAAGAGCTAGAAAGGTCTATAGTTGAGTTGGTGAGTTGCCATGCATGGCAAAAATGAGTGAAATTAGGTGAAAAATGGTGGTTACAACATGCTAATGTCAATGAAACATGGGGGTAGCAAGATTTAAGTTGGATCAAGCTTGTGCAGGTCCTAATAGACATGTTTGATGAGATTATAAGGTGTGGAAAGGTTGGAAATATTGATTTCCTTAAAAACCTCATGAAAGTTGCTAAAAATGAGGGTTTTTTGAAATAGAGCTTTAGAAAGTGTATCTCACAAAAAAAAATTGTGGTTTTGGTAGTTTGGTAGGCTATTTAATGCTGCCCCATAAAAATTTTAGGTTTGGGAAGTGTTTAAATATGAGTCTCTTTGTAAAATGGGCCTTTTTTAGTGAAGTTGCACCCAAGTTTGGGTTTGAGGATCAAATTGGAGTTTGAATCATCTTAAATAATTGTAATTGTATTGTTTAAATCCACCTAGCTCTTGCATCATAAAAATATTACCCAATCAACTTGAACATCATGCACACCCAAATACCTTGTTTCCACTTTGTTAGATCAAAGACTCAATTACATTGGAAATGACCTTCACATGACCTTTTTACACTTTTTTTCTTTGAAAAAAGTGGTAAGCCACTATAATTTATTATATATAAATAGAAGATATTACAAAACTTTGTTCAAATGAGCAAACCGACAGGAAAGAACTAGGAAGAAAACCTTCGGTTGTAGCTCGATTAAGTACAAAAATCTCTTACAGAATTGTCCCAATAATAGTAACAAAGCATACACATGTATGAATATTTCAACCTATGAGTTTCCAAAATATAGACCCCTTTACATTTTGAACATATCCTTTATACAATGCCAAACATTTGACCCATATTTCAAAAAACATCACTAGATATAGATTATGCCCATACACAGTTATGACCTTTTTATATTGTTTCACATTTGAAAATTCAAATTTTACAAAATTTTCCTATTGGAGGAATTAAATACATAGTCTTCCACAAGAGTAGTATGTTGATGTTCTGGACTTACAAGCACCTATACAAACCATCAAGGTAGCAGTTAAACTACATACAATAGAAAAGATGCTTAGAATAAAAGACGCTTAGAATAACAAATCTATATTGTTGTAATTTGTCGCATACCTCTCTAAAAGGATTAGAGTTTCCTATTGTTGTAGTAGGTCCATGATCAATCATGGCATGAATATCACAAAAGTTGGTAAATGAGAAATCTATATTGTCACAATAGAAAAGATGCTTAGACTAACAAATCTATATTAATCTAAACAACCTAAATGATGATGAATTGGTAATGCAAACTATAAAAGACGCTTAGAATAACCAATCTACATTATTGTAATCTGTCATATGCCTCTCTGAAAGGATCAGATCTGCCTATTGTTGTAGCAGGTCCATGATCAATCGTGCCAGGAATATCGCAAAAGTTGTCAAATTAGAAGTCTATATTGTCACAATAGAAATGATGCTTAGACTAACAAGTCTATATTAATCTAAACAACCTGAATGATGATGAATTGGTAATGCAAACTATAAAAGACACTTAGAATAACCAATCTATACTATTGTAATATGTCGCATACCTCTCTGAAAGGATCAGAGCTGGCTATTGTTGCAATAGGTCCATGATCACTCGTGCCAAAAATATCACAAAAGTTGTCAAATGATAAATCTATATTATCACAATAGAAAATATGCTTAGACTAACAAATCTATATTAATCTAAACAACCTGAATGATAATGAATTGGTAATGCAAAATATAAAATGTCATAATAGTTCATGGTACATTGAAAACTCCACATGGTATTTGTAACAACAAGTATTATGAATTTTAAGAGGCACATAATAAAATGGATTTAAACCTTCAAAAGTCCTTTGCAAGATTTCTATATTTGGATGTGTTTCAATAAATTTTTTGAACAACATTGTTTGTTTTCATTCCAAGAAATTTTTAGAATGTGGTGTATGGTCTTGATTGCCAATTCTTAACTTTAAAACATCCTTTGCATTGGGTGATACTCTAGAGTTATCATGCCAAAATTGTTGAATTACCTGCTTCACATTATCGGTTAGCTTCTTATCAACACGTGGAAGCCTCCCGGAAAAAACCCATGTATCATTTTGAATAGGATCATCTATTCTTTCTCTTCTTGCAAGTTCTTTATCCAAATTTTTACGATTTATGTCAAAATCAATGTAATTTTGTCTTATAAAGCTAGCCTTTTTCAATTGATGGCTTACTAAGGTGGTTGTAATGAATCTCTAAGCAACTCTCTTATCTTTTTCCTTGTTATTTTTTCCAATAGACTTGAGAGCATTAATAATTTTTTTGACAATAATAGAATTTTTTTCGGTCTTCTTGTTCACACGAATCTTCAATTTGGCTAGCAAAGGTCTCATCGTTTGCATCTTTAGCAATTGTAGAAAAAGTTGGCATTGCTCGGTCAATGTCTTATTGCTAAAATATTGGTTGAAAAGTCTTCTAGCCCACAACCAAATGGTTCATGTTGACCTCTTTCCTTCAAAATTGTTTATAATGTTCTCATCAATTTCAAGTAACCATTTAAGGGTTCTCGAAGGTCTTGAATGTGGAATATGTCTTTCTTCCACAAAAGGTTCTTCATTTCTCATGTAATATGGTGAAACATAATTTACACTTGGTTCAATATTATGTTCAACATCTTCAATTCCAACATTTTCAATATCAATTTGAATAATTTCATTCCCAATTTCAATATCATGTTCAACATCTTCAATTCTAACATTTTCACTTTGAAAATTTTCATTATCAATTTCAATATTTTCATTCCCAATTTGAATATCATGTTCAACATCTTCTATTCCAACATTTTCACCTTGAACATTTTCAATATGAATTTGAACATTTTCATTCCCAATTTCAACATCATGTTCAACATTTTCACTTTGAACATTTTCACCTTGAACATATTCAATTTCCTCTTCACTTGAAAGACCATAGGGCTCAAGTTCACCAATATTTGACATACCTTGTGTTCTCTTCCTATAATCTTCTCTATCCCTTTGTCTATATGATTCAATTTTTTTATTTTGTAAGCTTTCTCTTACGTTTTTGCTTCTGACGAGTGTTGCTCCCCATTATACCTCATAAAAGATGCTAAAAAAACATTGCTTATGAAAAATTTGAGTATAAGATACTCCAAAAATTTTATCTTTGTCTCTTCCTATCTGAAACCATGGATTTATCATGTGCAAACAAAATGTAGGGTCCGTTGGGATGCACAAAATGACCCACATGGGGTTTTTATATGGCCCACAAATCCAGTATCGAATAAAAACCAATATCTGATTTGAAAAACATTTTAAAATGTTTTGTAACGACAAAATTTTAGTGCTACAAATCAGATATCCAATTTGTGCACACATAGACCTAAGAGTAATTAGGAGGCAAAGGGTGGGAAAGAGAGAGAGGAGTAGAGGGTAGAGGGAAAGGGAGAGACAAAGAGGGGGAGAG
>VDFB02058242.1:657078244-657209914 GCA_007258455.2 Sequoia sempervirens | reverse complement strand
GAGGCCACTACGAAGATTAGTGCCCTACGAGCAGAGCTCGAGGTGACTCAGGTTATGAGGGATCAGGAAGAGATTCGACAGTGAGAGACGAAGAGCTAATGTAGTCAATTTGCACAGCTATGCACAGGGACAATTATGGATGTGGCCAGGGAGCTTTCTAGGGTTAGCGTGAGCCACGGATAGTACATGATGTAATATGAGCATGCAATTCTGACTAATTAGAGGGATCTTGGATTATCCAGATCATTTAATGGGACATGGACATGATCAGGGAGTAGCAACCATAGTCAAAGCAGTGTGGGTGGCTCTACTTCCATAGGGCACACATCAGGTGGCAGGTCCCATCACTCTCACAGGCATTCTTCAAGTCATAGGTCTAGTCACTCGCATAGATAATATAGGTCAGGGCACAAATCAACGCATAGTCAGCCGCTAGTGATAGATCCACCTACCTCGCAAACTCATGCCGCTATATCCTCATAGCCTCACGTCACTATAGAGATAATGCCATCAGTGTTAGTTTCATCAACCTCACAAATGCATGCTACCATGTCCTCATAGGTTCTGTCAGTGCCCATTACAGGTCACTAGTCACCACACTCTTCTCCACGAGGGGACGAGGAGAGCACTTCTTAGGACACTTTATATTGTTATCTTGATATTATGTTTCAGAAATTCATGTTATGACACTTTATTTATTTTGACCATTAAGCCTGCGAGCTCCATTTTTGGGATATCTCATGACTTTATCCTGTGACATGATTTTTTTGAGATTATATATGCGATCGAGTTTTGATGCGGCCTATATGATTTATGTTATGTGATGATGCATTATGTGATGATGATGTTTATGATATATGCTTATCTGATGATGATTATGATGATGTAGTTATGATGACCATATGGTGCCTATGTGATGTGATTTATGCATTTATGATTCCTATGATGATGCATTTTATATGCTATGCCATGTATGCATTTATGATAGCTAATTATGATGAAATTCCATGATGATGTGATGGGTTTTCTACTTATATGCCATGAATATGTTATGTTCTAATGATGATTATATGGATGCCTAATGTATGATTATAATGGATTCCATGTTTATGATTATGCATGACTATATATGTATGGACAATGCAATCTTATGATGTGATATATGTGTTTTAATGATATGGAGGATGTATGCACCTACATGTTATGTGAATGTGTAGAAACCTAATGCAATGCCTATATGATCATGCATGCACTTATTTTTTTGTATGTCACAAGATATCATTGTGAGACAGATGAGATGAGATGACAAGACATAAGGAGACAAATGTTAGTGCAGAGACCAAATCCTTCAACATGTTACCACAAGACTTAACAATTATTGCTCTTAATCATCATTGGGAAGATTATTGTAATGGCCAACAAACACCTTGATATGACATAGATCAAGGTGTGCAAGGTCATACCATCACATGAGACAAGCAGTCACAAACAAGGATGATTATGACTCATACTAAGAGCGCAATTTCCCCAGTCTTTTTGTCACAACCAACCACAAGCATAAGACATACAAGAAAGACAAGTCATGAAACATCATTGCTCCTCTAAATCATGTTACCAAGACATCCTCGAGGAACTAGCAACATGACTGCCTGAAAAAAGATAAGACAAGTCAATTATCATGAAACTTCGTTGCTTCTCTAAATCTTGTCGCTAGGACATCATGGAGAAACTAGTAGCATGATGAAAGATCAAAGGACCAAATGCCAAGATAATGGTTGCCAAGTGTTTGCCAAGTGTGTCTGTGTGTCAAGTGTTTTAATGTCAAGATGCCAGGTTTGATGGTGTCAAATGCCAAAGGTGTAATGTTTGACGATGTCAAAGTGTCCAATGTTAGAGTTTTCCAAATTCAGGAAGGACACATCTTGAATAATGTCGATGTCAAGAGGGTCAATCCTCAAATGTTAAGAGAATCCCTCAATATGCTAGATGATAGTGGCGATGCTTATGAAGGACACATCCTAAGGTATAATTAAATGACAAGGGAGATTCTTCAGAAGGATACATATGAAGAATAACCAAGGGTTGACAGTTTTGACTAAATTTTGAAAGAAGTTGACTGAATTTGACTTTTGTTCATAGAGTTAACTTGTTTTGATCAAATTGACATGTGTTGATAGAATTGACTACATGTCGATGTTTGACATGCTAATGTGCTTGCTATGTTGATTAAATAATTGCCAGAGTTTGGTTTAGGAGTTTTTTTTTTTTGGAATGACCTATTTGGCTTGAATACTTTTGACGTGTGTGCAAGTGCAGTGTCATGAACCTGAATGGACTGACCTAGTGTAGCCTTAGGGGCTCATCTATAGATGGCCTTTCCTATGTCATACACTCAGAGACCTCGTAGTTCGACACGACCAATGAATTTGTTTTGATGACCAAATATTGAGTCATGATTTTTATTTTGAAAAACCTACAATGACTAACCTAATGTCTTGAGGGCTCAAAAATGAGCCTTGCTTATGTAGCAAATGCTCAAAGACAATGTAGTTCAACAAATGACAATGACTGACTCGATAAGATATGACTATTTTTTTTGTGTTTTTGAGATATTTTGATTTTTTTTATTTCTTTAGGACGTTTTTCAAAAATTTTAGGTCTTTTTTAAGGACATTTTTTGATTTTTAGGTCTTTTTTTAGGACATTTTTTTAATTTTTATGTCTTTTATCATGACATTTTTCAATTTTTAGGTCTTTTTTTAGGTCATTATTTGAGTAATAGGACCATGTGCAATACCCACTACAGTTAGGTGATAAAGGAATTCCCCCAATTAGGTCCTAGACTAGCCAAGTTTGAAGGATGCGTAAAAGACGTGCTTGGGGTGATAGATGGACAATATGCAGGACTTGATGTCAACTGTTGTCAACCATGAAAGGAATGGAAGGGCCTCATGATGGGGTGCCAAGATGGTGTCAAAAAAGTGGGTGTTTACTATGGACTAGATGGCAGAGCAAAACCGACTACGCATGGCACCTGTTTTCTAGGTTTTCACTATGGTACTTATCCAAAGCGCCTGTTTACCAGGTTTTCACTATTGGATGAATTATTTATTTCTACTATTTTTCCATTTTTTTCATTTTTTTTTCTTTTGGTGTCACCAAGACGCCTATTTTCCAAGTTTTCATCAAGGTGACAATTTTTTATATTTTTCATTTTTTTTGTATTTTTTATGGTTTTCGGCTAGACTTTCTGATGCTATGCATAGAACTTTCGAAGATGCATACTGTTGAAAGGTTTTGTCAAATTTTCACCATCTAGAGTAGCTAGCTAATATGCTCTAGAACCAAAAGAGGTTGTGATAATATAAGGACCTAGCCAATTTGGTTCGAACTTGCCATGTTTTTCTTTGTCAGACTGATTCTTGGGATTTTACATGAGGACCAAGTCACCAATGTCAAATTTTTTGACCATGACTCTTTTGTTGTAACTGTGATAGAGACAATTTTTATATGCTTGTAAATGATTCAAATAATTTTTTCTACGTTCCTCTAACATTTCCAATTCATGTAGTCGTGACTGTCTATACTCCTCATCATCAATTAGACCCTTTAGGGAGACTCGCAAAGAGGGAATTTCAACCTCGATGGGAAAGATGGCTTCAGCTCCAAGAACTAAGGAAAATGGAGTGGCTCCTATAGGTGTACAAATACTAGTACGGTAAGCCCATAGAGCAAGGTTGAGTTGGATGTGCCAGTCGCGACCAACATTATTAACTGTCTTCTTAAGAATTTTGATGATGGTTTTATTGGATGCCTCAACTTGATCATTTCCTTGTGTTGGTGTAATTAATTAATTAATTATTACACTAACATAAGTTAACTTAGGTCTTGCATTTAATCATTAAGTCCTAGGTTGCATTATTAGATAAATCATTTAATAAATGGGATAATATTCCCTTCCTTATTTGTAGGAGATAAGATTCCTTCTAGAACTTATCCCCTCATTTAATGATCATCACCATTAGGGTTCACATGTTGTCACATGTTGTTAGATCAAGACACATGGCAACATCTCATGCATATTAGGGTTTAGCTCTTGCCTATATATTCAAGGCATCTTGTACATTTGTAATATATCAAGATATCAATCAGATATCATATCAATATATCATATCAATATTGAATCTCCATTGTGCATGCCTAGTTGCAACACTTTCTGGGTGGTTGATTATCTTTCCTGGCTTAAAGGTCCTACATTGAAGACTGCAGCTTCAAGGACTGTGCATCCATAATCCCAACACCTTGTGGGTAGTATGGTGTGGAGAAATGGTGTTGGATATGGAATCATTCACATAACTCATGAACATCTTGATTTTTGAAAGGACGTCTATTTTCTGTGATGATGGAATGAGGTACACTATACCGACAAATGATGTCATTAAGGATAAATTTGGAAATTTGTTTGCTGGTTATGTATATAAGTGGGATGGCTTCGATCCACTTAGTGAAGTACTCAGTGGTGGTGATAAGAATTTGTGGCCGTTGGAAGAGGTTGGATGGATTTTTCCCACAAGGTCAAGTCACCATTATGCGAAGGGCCACGAAGAAGTAATCAACTGAAGTTCTTGTGTTGGTACATGAATCAAATTGCTATGTATCTAACATTGGTGACATGTCCTAACAAACTCAAGTGCATCCTTTTCCATATTCGACCAATAATACCCAAATTTCATTATCTTCTTAGCTAAAGTAGGACCACTCGAATGAGATCTTCATATACCCTCATGTACCTCATGTAAGGTTGTACATGCTTTGTCAGTGTCGAGACATCTGAGAAGGGTATTTTCAAAGCTTCAACGGTATAGGGTGTCACTGATGATGGCATATCGGGTAGCTTTTTGGATAAAGGACTTTCGTTGGTTATTGGATAGGTTAGGGGGAAGGGTCTGGGACTTGCGATAGTAGTAGATGTCTTGATACCATGGAGAATTGGGACCGACAAGCTCGCAAACCATCTCAGATTTTGGAATGTCATATGTAGGAACCAAAAGCTATTCTACCAAGAATTCAAACTGAGGAACATTGCTTGGAATGTCTATGATAGATCCAATTGTAGCCATTGCATCTTCTGCCTTGTTTTGTTCCCTAAGAATCTATTCAAAAGAAAGCATGTGGAAGTATGACAAGAAATTGTCAACCATTCACTTAGAGGGCATTAACTTCTTGTCTTTGGTGTCATAGTCGTCGTTGAATTTGGTTGATGACCAGTTGAGAGTCTCTAAGAACATGCAAATTTTTTATTTTCCATTTTATGGCCATTCTAGGTCCTGTTACAAGTGCCTCATATTCTGCAATGTTATTTGTGCATGGAAAAGCAATGCGAAATGACCTAGGGATGGAGTCTCTTTGTGGCGTGATGAAAAATGTTCCTGCTCTTAAACCATGGCTAGTATGAGACCCGTCATAGTAAAGTTTGCAAGGTGATTTAGGTTCTATATGAAATATGGACTCATCAAGAAAGTCTACCACCAATGGGTGATCACTTTGTACAAGTGCATCTGCCAATTGATCTTCTATCACTTGTTCCTTTATAGCCTTTTGTTCCACATATTGAATGTCATACTCAAAATCATGACCCATTTTTCCAAATGACCTATCAATGTTGTGCGACTTAGTAGATATTTCAGGGGATCAATCTTTGCTACCAGATGTGTCCTTTGATTCAACATGTAGTGCCTTAGCTTTTGGGAAATGAAGACAACTACTAGGCAAGCATGTTCAATGGATGTGTAATTTAGCTCATATCAAACTAGTGTCTGACTGATGTAGTATATGGCCCTTTCCTTCTCATCATGGTCATTTTGTGCAAATAATGCCCCTAATGCTGAAATTGTTGCAGAAATGTATAGAGTCAAAGGTTTCCCCTCAATTGGTCGCATTAAAATAGGTGGTGACTGTTATCAATAGTTTTGCACCCTACTGAATGCAATATTCTGCAAACTACTGAAACATGGAAACCTCTTTTAGATGTGGGTGATCTTACGCGAAAGAGGAATCTACAGAGTGAGCTAGTTCTCTGAATGATGAATTCTACTCTAAAACAACTTTTGAGGTAAGGGATGAAGAATAACTGAACATAAAATCCTATTTCTAAAAGATGATTCACCAAACTTAAGAATTCAGACCTAACCACTCACAACAACTTCTCTATTGCAGTAATCCTCACAATCTCATTGGCACACATCCCATCAGTGATTTGCATGAAGATCTGGAAAACAAATACAACATGTAACCTGAAACATGTAATTCTGAAACACCACCTATAACAACAAGATATAAAAGGATTTCAATTTGAAAACACAAGTACATCAGATTGCTATTACAAAACCTGAGACAGAAAATGGGAAGGAGAAATCTGCTGCTCTATTAAAACTGGAAGAGTGTTAGTCTATTCAAACTGAGTATCAAAAAGTTTACAAGCTCCTCGAAATGAGTAAGGGCAAGAAATTGATCTGAACTGCTGAGTATGGAGAGTTGAAAGACTAAATCTATCAAAAAACACTCAAGGAAACCCTAATCTGAGCTCAGAAAAAGCTCAAGGAAAAAAGGCCTCAAACAAACTCAAAAAATTGCTTTAAAGCAGAAAAAAGCACCAAGCTTTTATGATTACACTGTCAAGCCCCTAAAAATAGGCAAAATCTGCTTTAAAATTCAAAAAACACCTTATCTCTCCAAGATAAGTCTGGAATTCGACCAAGAAGAAAAGTCAGTCAAAGATCTGCTAAAAATAGCAAGAAAACATAGAGCAGTTTATAAAACACCGCTTTTATGCTTCTTCTTTACAAGATGCAGACTTTTTCAATTTGCCCTATTTTTGCAACTCAAAGATTGGAAATCTTTTGCAAAAAGAAAATTGCTTATCTCTCCATAATATCATTCCGATTTTCTCAAAAAATCGAAAAAACATATTACATAATCTTCCTTTTAACTCCATCATTGATTTCTACAAAATCAATCCAAAATAAATATAACCCTAAAATAATCATTACCTTCAAAGAGAAGGCAAACCCTAAATGATAATATACCTCATTGATTTTCCTCTTAAAATCAATAAAACAAATATAAGGTAAAGCATCTCTTAACCCTTATTCTCCTAAGGCACAAAGTATAAGCCTTAAAGACTTAGAAAATAACCTAAGCATAGAACTTCGGCCTCCTTCTAACATTAAACTTATACTTAGGAAAAACACAAGGCATAAGCTTAAATTTCAACCCCTCTTGAATTTTGACATATGCTCAAAACCGAACATTCTGGAAAATTGGGGTATTCGAATTGGGCATGAGGAAAAAGGGTCAAACCCTAATTATCATTCATTTGATACTCGTGATTTTGGAAGAGAGGAACTCTGTCTGCATGAACAACGCCGCCATGATGGTGTTGGATTCAAGCCCGTGTGCTTTAGTAGTCTTTCCTCTGCTCTCCAGTTGACCGAATCTTCAGTGGGTAAGTCTGACTTTGATGGAAAAATAGCTTTTTCACTCCATTATTTCGAGCATCAAAAATCCCTAAGGGTGCGGCCTGTGAGAATTTTTTTATGATCTTCTACTTTTTCCTTTGGCTTCACCATACCATGATGAGCTCGAGCTCGACTTCTACAGTACACTCCATGGAAGCTCGACTTGCGTTCTGGTTTTTCCTTACTGTGCAAATGGTAAGCTAAGTTTAATGGTTTTCATAACTTCTATTTTGGCCTTGAGGCCATAATGAACTCACTCTGAAATCTTTACTCTGCATTTCTATGTGCTACTTGTGCTCATTGTTGCGCTCCATTCACCAGTGAGAGCTCGGCCACCACTTCGAATCTTGAACCCTGCGTTTGGAAATTATCTGCAGTCTCGGGGCGTGGCTAAAGTATCTACTTCGGCCTTGAACTGGTAACTTTCTCCAGCTTTCTTTGCTTCTCTGAAAACTTTAAGAACTTCCTTCTTGAAACATAGATTCAGCCATGTATAGGCCATGCCAAAGAGCACTATAGAAAGCATTATTTCAAATTTTGGGCTCGACCCAAAAACATAAATCTTCCATTGTGTCGATTTAATGATATTTTTGTTTGTGGGTATGAAGAAACTTAAATAAATTTGCATCCTTCCCTCTCTGTATTTCGACCCAAAAATGAGAGCTCACATTTGTTGTATATTTTTACCATTTTACTCCAGATTCTACGTGGGTATTTATGTAATTGATTTTTTCCTGCATTGTGACACCAACCCTGAAAATGGGTACTTGAAATTTTTGAAGGAAACACCATTTTCTGTAATTTGAGAATAAAGTGGAAATGGGTCTTTAAAATTTCAAAAAAAGAAATGCATTTTTTGTCTTTCCTGAGCTTGATTCAACACAAAAATCTTCATTGTTTATATTTAAACTGCCTTTTTTCACGACAAATGGATGTGGGTATCATAAATTATCATACTTTTGTATTCTTTGAGAGCAAACCCTCATGAAGTTATTCGAGATTTCTGAAGAAAACACCATTCTCTGTTATTCATTCCATCCATATGGCTCAAACTAGAACAAACTGTGAATACCCCCCACTTCTGAAGAAAAAAAATATCAGGGATTTTGGAATTCTTCAAAGCAAAACATGTATTATATTTCTGACAAAAATTAACCTCTCATACTTGCTAAAATGGTGATAGATTGTCTACATGCTTGCATTTCTTTTAGGATTTTAACTATAACCAGTGACATTTTGTATTTATGTAACCTTCTTGATAGCAATAATACCTGAGCCCAATTCCGGAAATGTCATTGACATAGAGCTGTAAACTTTTCTTTAAAAGAAAAAAATCCAATATTCACTTTCTGAGAGTACTCTCCAGGTATTAAAAATCTGAAAGATCTATTTTGTATTCAAAACTTCATATGTGTATTAAGCTCGAATTTGATCATTCCATTATCACCCCAATTGCATTATGCATTATTTAGACAATGAACTCATGCCTCCTTTATTATTTTAGGCTAACAGAAACTGCTTGCTTCTTCTTTCATGTTCCGGAAAGCTCACTTGCTATCACTTATAACTTTCCCCAGAATGACTATACTCATGCATTGTAAAGGAAATGACCTCTTAAAAATATTGTATCTATGCTTACTCACTGTAAACACAATAGTTGTTTCACCTTGTCCCTCTTTAATTTTAACACAACAGCTCTCACCTTCATAACAAAAGATATCTTGAATGTTTGTCTTTATTTTAACCTCATTAGCATATTGTTGCTTGATGAAAGAAAAATGCCTTCAAAGTATATAAGAACATGATGGAATAACAATAACCTGTGTGCTTGTCTATATTCATTGGCCCATATTACTAGGTATTCCTATTTTGACATTTCTGTAGCTCTCTTCTAAATGTGACAGACAATTTACTTCATTGTTCTGTCAAGACTTTGACTGAAAAATCTATTATTCTTGGATGTTGATAATGCAGTATTTCTTCACTAGTCAACTCAGAACTAGTAATTTGTCTAACACTTAGGTGCACTGTCTATTTGTTTTAGTGAGCAACATGGTACTCTTCATGCATTTTTATTTTTCACCGCACAAACTTTTCTCAGAAATTGTTCTCTTTGATGATGAAAATTTAGAACAAGTCATTAAGGCATATGTATGCCTGTTCACTATCCAAAAGAGAAATAATGAATTGAAACTCACATGATATATGATTATAATCAGCACAAAAAATGAAGTATTTCAATAATTTCTGATACAAATTCACTTAGTTAAATTTCTTAAGTGAACAAAACTCATTGTTCACCTGTAGCCTTCAGAAAGAAATACTGATCGTTATGAATGCACAGTTGGTTTTGTTACTTGATGGATAACTCTGTTTTACTCTTCCAGTTGTATTTCACTCTGTTTGATGTATATGATGAAATATCTTTCAAAAATCAGCCCATTAAATGCATCGGGCAGCACGTTAGGCTCTACCCTTGTGGGAGCCCGTTTTACTCCACATGCTCAGTCTTCGAATAATGTTCAGCTCCATGAATTTACCTATACCTGCACAAGGAAACAAATAATGTTAGCATAAAAAATAGAACATGTTGATTATGATGTTCATACTTCTCCTTCAGCTCACTTCTTTCATACTACATTTGATTGAATTTGATTGTTTCAATGCATTGCTAATAGTATGTCATACTATTGTAGGTGCATCATATGAGTTATGTCATAGTCGGAGCCACTGACACCCTTCTTTCCTCTTATAAGTCGACGAAGCTCGGAACGGCGAGGTGCACCATTCAACATCAAGCGTCGATAATAGTCAATGATGACTATGTTGTTGCTTATATGTTCTCCTTTCGCATCCTCAGTAGTGCATTGTGTTGTTAGAAATGTACTGAAATAATTATAGTTATATCCACGGCTTGTGTGGATCCTTGATTTCAATTTTTCTTTTCTGTTGAAAAGAAAATGCATCTCATGCAATGTTGTAACACTCATTTTGATTGTGAAATCAAAAGAAGCCTTGTAAAAAATATGATTTCCTTTTGAAATGAATAAAAGCATCTGAAATGCTATTTTGCACATGTACTCAATTATGTCTTTCTTTTAAATCTGCAACATCTGAATGGCACTCTGCAACTCCATAACTTCAAAAATGCATAATTGATATTCAATGCATAATGATAATGCGAAACAACATTTAAAATCCAATCTGCAATTCCACTTTATGGCAAATAATAATCAGCCAGCTCCTCCATTTGAGCTGATGTGAAAAGTATGTAACAGTGACAATAGGTAATCCTTTATTAGTTGGAAGTCCTCTTGACATCTATCAGTCCACACAAAGGGGATGCCCTTGCACAAGAGATATTGAAATGGTTGACACTTGTCGGCTAATTGTGCTATGGAGTGTTAGATAGATTGTAACTTGCCTTGCAATGTCCTGAGTTCACTTATTCCTTTTTGGAGGAGGCATGTCTAATATGGCTTTCACTTTGGCAGGATCAACCTCAATGCCTCTTTGAGAAACTATGTATCCCACAAAATTTCCTGATGTCATGCCAAAGACGCATTTCTTGGGATTCAAGTGGACTTTATATTCCTCTAGTCTCTTGAATATTTTTTCTAACACATTCAAATGATCTTTTCATGTCAAATATTTGGCCAAAAGGTCATCCACATAATCTTCCATTAGCTTGTGCCTCATGTCATGAAATATTGTTGTCATAGCTCTCTGATACGTTGTGCTTGCATTCTTGAGACCAAAAGGAATGACATTCCAATAGTATGTACCCCAAGGAAATGTGAATTTTGTTTAATTCTGATCTTTAGGGGAAATACAAATCTGATTATAACTCGAGAAACCATCCATAATGGATAGCATCTCGTATCCTGCTGTATGGTCAACTATGATGTATATGTTTGGTAATAGAAAGTCATCCTTTGGACACACTTTATTCATGTCCCAAAAATTTATGTAGATGCGGATTTGACCATTTGGCTTTGTGACTAGTACAAGATTGGATATCCATTCGGTATAGTCTATTGACCATATGAATCTCACATCTAGCAATTTCTTGAGTTCCGCTTTGACTAACAAAGCGATTTGAGGATGCATTTTACGTAGACTCTATTTTACTGGTTTGGCATCTAGAAGTAGTGGAAAATGGTGTAAGACTAGTTTTGGATCTAAACCAGGCATATCAGCATAGGACCATGCAAAATTAACCTTACGCTCTCAAAAGAACTTGTGAAATTCAGGTTTCTCTTCTTCTGTCAAGGATGCCACGAAGAGGACAATTTTAGGATCTTCTATTGTAGATATGTTGATTTCCATGGTGTCCTCTATGAGAATTTCCAATATTTCTTGAGTCACAGGGAGAAAGTCTAGTCCTCCATATTTGGGTGCCTCAGAGAGGTTTTCACCCGTAGATACGTCCTTTATTTTTACTTTTTTATCGTCAAAAGGTTCCTTTCAGTTTTCACCTAAAGACATGTCATTTTTTGTGTTATTTTTATTTTTCATTTTGTGACTAGAGGATGGAGCAGTCTCCCTGAAGTAAGCTACACAATCTAGGTGAATAGCAAATCCAACCTTGTGATCTCCACTTGGTATGCCCTCACATAGTTCCACGAATTCTACAATGGCCTCATCGTTTTGAAATATATCCATAACTAGTGGGCCTTGTTGATCCCAATCAATTAGCTATGGGTAGACTAAGGAAATATCATCATCAATATTTTTGAATGGTGGGGAGGATGTGGAAAGCATACAAACAAATTTAGAGAGGTTAAAGATAAAATTGTCATCATCCAACTCCCAGTTGGATTCTATCCAATATTCTACTTCACTTGATTCATGCTCATTGTCAAAATAAGGGACAAAAGGACTATCATCGAGGTCTATAGTGTCATGTGGCAATTTAGATGAATCCAAATGATGGTTGTTATTGTTAGATGGCTAGACAGATATGTCAGGATTATGGCTAATAGGATTGGAAGATGATTTAGACTTGTCATTGTTCCTTGGGAAAAAATTCTATCCCAGTCTACTCATTTCTTTGGGATCTTAGGATTGTCATTATTCAGTGTTGGATCAATTTTAAACATTTTTCAAAAAAATTCTTCAGAAGTAAGTTCTCTGGGTTCAAGGAACAATTCATCAAGGAAACAGTTGCTTAGGGATCATTGGGAGCTAAATTCCCATTCATGGGAGTCAGTTTCTATAAGGGATTCCTCAATAGTCTCGACACTTTTCAAAGCATTCACACTATCACTCAAAAGTACATTGGTACATCGATCATCATTTTTGGGTAGTCCATACCCTAACCCAAGAAGTTTTGGTCTTTGGGGAGGAATTATGGGTTCTTGCATTCCAATCTTATTTCTACCAAGGCCACTAGTTCCGTCATAGCCTTTTTCCTTCATTATATCATAGACTTTCCTATATATTTGAATTGGTAATGGGATGAGATCTTCTTGGTCCTTATAAATCCATGTTGATATATCCTTGATATCTTCTTTGCTCATTTCACCCCATTTTATAAAAATGCGTGATGGAGGAACCCTAAAAATTTCCTTAGGCTCCATTCTAAAATAGGGTCAACCATAGACCTTAGGAGACTTGGGTATTTTGGTGATGCAGTAGGCCGTACTTAGTTTAAATTCCCCACAACCTAGGTCCTGGATCTTGACGTTGGATTTAGCCTTAGGAATTGAGGAGGATGATGGCGTGGAAAAAGACATGGAAGGAGCGGACGTGGATGATGAGGCGAGTGTGGATGGGTCAATGAATTTGGAAGAAGAGGAACTTGGAGCTTCTCAGTTGATGGGAAATTGATGTTCTGAAATACCCCTTAGATTGGTGAAGTACTGAAAGGGATCGAGGTCTCCATATATGGCAATTTTTGTGCCATCAAAAGGAAATTTCAGGCATTGGTGGTAAGTGGATGGAAAGACTTTGAGGGCATAAATCCAAGGTCAGCCAAGCAAGATGTTATAGGGTAATTCAAGATCCAGGACTTGGCAAGTTGTGTCTACAATGATTGGCCCAACTCTGATAGGAAGAGTGATAACACCTTGAGAGGAACTTTCTTCATCATCATATGCCTTTATAACAATTCTTTTTGTAGTTTCTACGCAAGCATCGAAAAATCCTAAATCCTTAACCAGTTTTAAGGAGCATTTGTTCAATCCTACTCCAACATCTACTAAAACTCGTCTGACCTTATGATTATGGATAAAGACTTCAATGTGTAGTGCATCATTATGATTGGACTTTGGCGATGAATAATCTTGATCTGAAAATGTTACATTATGGGGTGTAGTGAGTTATCCCAGCATGGCCTCAAACTGGTTGACATCAATGCCTTGAGGGACAGAGGACTCTTGCAAGGTTTTTTCAAGTATAGCTTTATGCGCAGGAGAAATGAGTAGCAAATCAAGTATAGAAATTTGAGCAGGTGTTTTCCTAGTTGATCAATAAGGTTAAACTGTCCCTTAGGTTGTGACTACTTAGCAGATGGGTCTAATTGTGATTGCTTAGCAGATGGACCGGGTATTGTAATTTTTGACTACCGAGGAGGAGGAGGACCAGCTATGGTGACTTTTCCACCATGGGTAGTGACAATGCATTCAAGTGCTCTTTTGATAGTTATGGTATTGACATATTCATCATCAGTTCAAACGTGATTGATAATAGTTCCTCCTGAATAGTCAAATGTGATGCGGGTATAGTTGGCATGATTATTGTTTTTCTTAGGGCCTGACATGGAGGGATTATTTGAACCATGGTCTTGCAGTGGGTTTTTGTGAATAGTATGGTTTGCATTTGATACAAATTGTGGCCCACCCAACTCAATTGTGCGATTTTCAATGAGGTCTTGTACACTATTTCTCAGTTGTCGACAAGAAGAGGTCTTATTCCCTTTAGCCTGGTGGTAATCACAGAAAGCGTTGTCATCCCACCACAATGGTTTAAATTGTCCTAGGTCATATGGCTTAGGGTCTTCTAGTGTGATGAGACCATTTTGAAGGAGCTTCTTAAGGAAGTCTTCAATTGGTTCCCCTAAGGTAGTGTATGTATGTCTTTTCAGGAATTGCCTCGTTTGGCAGGGTTGTCCTTGACTTTGACTGTTTTGACTATTTTGGTTATTTTGAATGACATTGATAGGTGTCAATGTAGTCGTTGATCTGTTTTGTGGTTGAGCTCCTTTAAGGGTAAGCACTAGACCCGTCGTGTTTTCCATCTTAGCATCAACAACACCATCATTGGTAATGTGTTTATTCTTGACCTAGTATTTACTCTTTTCTACAGGTGGATTTGTGTTCATGTTCTTAGGGCTATATTTTAGCTCTCCTTTAGCAATAAGGGCCTTCTCAAGTTGGACACCCTTTTCGACTAAGTTTATGAAGGTTGTGTAGCAGTGGACTTGCAAGCCATATTTCATGGTCCTAGGAGGATTTGGACAAACATGTCAAATTTTTCTTTCTCAGGTATGTCAATGTGGCAAGGAATTTCTAAACTTCTCCATCTTTGGAAGAATGGGATAAAAGTTTCACCAGCATCTTCTTGTGTAAGTGTGCATAAACTGGTAATGGAGGTGTTTGTGTCAATGTTATAGGTATAATTTCTCATAAATTTGTCTGCAAGTTTGTCCCATGATTTTATTATTTTTTGCAAAGTGGAAAACCATTCAAGTGTGAGGCCTGCGAGACTCTTAGGGAAGAGTCTCATCAAGTAGGTATGTTCATAGGCAATGTCCACACAATTGGTTGTGAATTCTCAAACATGTTCAATGGTGTTTATCTTGCCCTTGTATTTAGTTAAATTTGGTGCCACATACCTTGGAGGGAATGGTAGCATGTATAAAATTGTGTCGAAATGGCATGGGCATAGGTCATATGACATGTGTGACTTTTTATTGGACATTTTCATAGTCTCTATAGTTTTTTGCAAGTTTTCCACTTGAGTTGTCAAGGCATAAATTATAGGATTGTACATTGCATCACACATGGGAGTGGTGGGTATTGCATGTGTCCCCATTTGTTGCGAAGAGATGTTTTGATTTTGTTGTGGGATGTTTTGTTGTGAGATATATGACATGTTTTGATTTGAATGTTGTTGTTATTACAAGTTTTGGTTAGGGACATGTTGATGGGTATGGATGTGTGATGCATATGTAGGAATGTGCCCTCTAGCCATATTAGTCAATATTTGTGGGATGTGTTGGCCTCGAATATTTTGGTGTCCAAATGAAGTCATATACTGTTTATTTTGATTTCCTTGTCCAAATTGGTGAACCTTTCCATGGGAAATTTTGGTGTTTTGACCTTGGGAAGTATTAGTATTAAGTTGTGATGACGTGTGGACACTTCATTTTGGTCCTCAAATGAAAATATGTCGTTTACTTCCACCAAAGGGATTGAATTACTTCCACCAAATGGATTGAATGAAGATCCAATGAAAGGATTTGATGATGATGCTCCCATGGTGCTAGATGAAGCTCCAAATAGAGGGTTTGAAGAACTTTCCCCCCATTGATGGGGATCCAAAGGTAGCTCCAACCAATTGCAAGGATGTCGTTGACATTTTTGGCATTGATTGTGACATGGCTTATGACATAGTTAGTGTCCCTCCAATGGATGTTGCATTGATTGAATTGGAATTGTTTTGATTGTTCGTGTCATTAGAGGTGGCATTAATAGTGCTTCTGGAAATTTTTTAGGTAGCACCAACAAAGGCATTGCTTGCAATGTTTTGAGGTTGACTAGTGTTGGACATGTTGTTTGTATTGTTGTTGTTGGAATTGTTATTAGGATAGGCTAGTCTCAAAGTGTTAATGTCAAATCCATGTGGTCATTTAGCCCCTTGGTCCAAGAGCATGGCTAGATATATTTGTGGGTCATGTAATACTAAGTCTTCTATGAAAGAGGCCACGTTAGGATTTTGTGCTGCGACTTCTAAGTATTTTGCATATACTTTCCCATGTTGGTCCCTTTGTATAAATGGTTCAAAGGGGTTACATGATGAAGATGGCATGTTCATTTCATTGAAAGGATTGATAAAGGATGTGTCTTGATTCATGTCATTGGAAAAGATATAAGTGTTGTTGTTGTCTTCTCCAAAATTAGCCATTTGTCTTCTTTTTCCTTGAAGCCTAGTCTCAACCATATAAGGTATTGCTCAAATTTAGAAGGGGATGAAAATGACAACTAGATTATGACACTATGTTTTTGGAATTTTTGAAATAATGAATTCAAATGCAAACTATGTTTTTGGATTTTTTATAATAAGGAATGCAAATGCAATATGACAATGTTGCCTAAAGGAAATGACAAATGCAAAAGGACAATAAGGACTTTTTTTTTTTTTGGATTTTTAAGAATAAGGAATGTAAAATGAGTACTAAGATGACTTGAATTTCCTAAGGTATGCAAATGCAAAGGTCTAAATGATTTTGGAAGAAGGTTACTCAACCACCCTAAGCTTGATCTATGTCTCAATTAGGGTCATCAAAGGACTTACTAATGTGACTAAAGGATAAGATGACAAGATGACAAGGTGAGCTTTCCTAACTAGAATTTTGAGTTGGAAAGTCTCACAAAAAGGACAATGACTAAAAGAAGTTAAGATGAATAAGTCCAATGACCACCTACTCTTGAAGTCAACAACTTTGCAAAGTATGGTAAGGTTTCCTTAGCCAAAATCTGCAAATGAAATGAGTACCTAAGGACTGGTTTATGTCTAAAAATGAAGATGATGCACCTAAGATTTTGCAAAGTTAAACCTATAGGTGAATGCAAGCTAAAGATGCAAATAATTGAAGATTTTAGCAATTTTCTTTCTAGTTTTTGACAGAGACTGCTGGAAAAAGATGTTTAATGATAGATTGGACAAGTTTGGTCTCGAGTTTTAGAATGCAACAGTGTTTTAGATTTTTCTAGGAAAATGCATTGTTTTAGGTTGCGAATGCATTGTAGTTTAGTAGATGCATCACAGTTTTAGTGAATGCGGTTTTACAGATAGTAAATGTGACTCAAAAAAGAAATTGCAGTGTTCTATTAAGTGAATGTGGTTTAGGATAGGAAAATGTGTTTCCAGGAATAGCAAATGTGACTTAGCATAGTGAATGTCTCACAGAATATGGAAAATGCGGCGCAGAAAAGCGAATGCATTTCAACAAATGTGTTGCAGCAGAATAAGTCAAGTTTGTTTGTAATTTTTGGCAAGATTTTGAAATTGTCTCAAGTGAATGTTTGTTTCTAGATCTATAAAATGGTGTTTGTTTGTTTGAATGTTTCAAAAAACACTTGGAAAACATAATATTTTGTCTTGATCATGCACAAAGAAGTCAAGTACAACCCTAGGTTAGGCAAGGATAATATTTGCTAGATTCCACATGGGTTTCCCCAACCACACGTATTCTTAGTGAATGAATCTAGAAGCTTGGCCACACAGGCTCCCCCTTATAGTGCACTCACTTCTTAGGTCAACCAAGCTTCCAACCCCCATAAATCTCCCATGGCGGGTTGATCACCTCTACTAAGAACTGTGAGAATGTGAATGTCTTCACAACGACTATTACTGCACTAGAAAATAGAAAGGATTTTGGCCACTACACAAAAGGGTTCTAGTGAATACTTGGAGACACGATACCTTGCGAGCGTATAGCAAGACACTTAAGGCTTTAAGAAATCTACTAGGGGCTCTTATACCTTTAAAATAAAAGTTAGGTACCTATTTTCGAAAGGAAATACATGGCTAAAGCCTACATACCGTGAGGACTTGAAAATTTAGACTCATCCTTTTATGTACCAGCCTGAGCGAAAAATCGGTTGGAATCATTCCCTCTTTTGAGGCAAGCCCCTCTAAGGTTCAAAAACATAAAATAGATGGGTCTAGTTTTCTTATCACCTACCACCTTCAAGCACAATCAAGAAAAGTTCTTTAAACCTCCTAATTAAATCTAAGTGAGACAAAAAAATGTTCTTTTTAAAGTACCAATTGAAGTGTTTTCTAATCTAAAACAAACACATGAGGTTTTAAAAAAAAACATTCTTGGACATTCAAACCTATAAAACCACTTGTTAGTAGTCTCAAAAAGATGACTTGGACCCACAAAAATTCAAAGCCACATGCTGCAACAAAAAATTAATAACCAGAAAAATCCCTACACTAAAAGATTGAAATGAGAAATTAGGAAAATGCTGAAAAAAAAAACTAAAAGCAAAAATTTACCAGATGTATGTGTCGCAGTAGAGCGAATGTGTCGCTCTGCACAAAAAATGTGGCTCAGGTTTGTATGTCAGATTTTGATAGGTAGATGTGTCAATATACAGAACAAATGTGTTGCTCTTGATGGCAAATGTGTCAGATTCTGGGAAAATGCATCTCTACAAATAGCGGATGCGGTTCAAGTCTGCAGATGTGTCGTTCTACTAGCTGAATGTGTTGAAAGGTAGCAATTGTGGTTCTGGAAACTGTGAATGTGACTTGTCATACCTGTACCAACAAAACACAAAAAAAATTGTAGAAAAAAAGCAAAATGTGCGATTTTCACATCGGGTTCACTAATGTAACTATGGGAAAATTCTAGGTTAGTAGATTAGTAGCTAAATAAATCAAAACCCAAAGTAAATACTGAAGCACAAAGGAGGAAAAACATGAAAATAAAGATAAATATTTCCTTGAGTCTTAAACCTCCATGATTGACCTCCATTACACCTCTATTTGTTGCAATATGAAGTCTTCCCGCCAATTTTATATGAGCAATATGTGACAATGCCAAGACCAAAGAAAATGTTGAAGGATTTGATGACAAAATGCAATACTATGCAACTATGCAACTAGTAAGAAACTCTAAACTATGACTAAAGTATGCCAAAATTCCAAGAGCTAAAATGACTTAAAATTGCAAGAGCATGAGATGAAAAGATTGCAAGAGATGCGTCAGATGTGCAAAGGAGACCAAAATTTATATTTTATAGAAAATGCAATTTTGAATGAATGGCCAAGATTGAATATGGAAAAATGCCCTAGAATCAATGGACAAGATTCAATGTGACAACCCAGAATTAGGGTTAGGGAAATATTAGGTCAAATTTGGAATGAGTGGACAAGATTTAATTTGAGAAAATCAAATCAAGGGTTGACAATGCATGTGACAAGGAGATAAGAATGGCACATAAAAAGAGAGAGCTAGAAAATCAAATAATATTAGAAATTACTTGATTTATGGAGGAAAAAGGCTATTTTGAATTAAAAATTAATTTAATTCAAAAGGTGGGGTCATGTGAAGGTAAATAATTAATTTAAATTATTTACTAAAAGAAGGAAAATTAGAAAGTGGGGCCATTTTAAATAAATAATTTTATTTAAAATGGGGAAAATGCCAAGGTGGACAATAATTAAATAAATTAAAGAATTTATTTAATTATGGAAAGACATTAGACAATTAGTGACGTATTTAAATAAATAAATAAAATTTATTTATTTAAATAATCAAGAGGAATATATACATGAATTAATTAAATAATTATGAATTATTTAATTAATAGTTGAAAGTGGACCAAATGACATAACTAACTATTTCAATTATGCCAGGAAGAAATATGGTGACAATAGAGCTTGCAGGCCTAGGTCATTTTTATGTGTCTACAACATTCATAAAGTATTTATAGAATCTTACATTATAGATATTGATAACAACATTAAGAACATATGCAAATTCTCTTTGATGACATCTCAAATTTTATTGCATCATATCTTGTTCTAGATCCTTTTGTACTCTTTCAACCACATTTTGCTATTATCTTAACATAGCCTAATTCACATAAGTTCGTGTAAGAGTTGGTAGAGAATGGTCCATTTAGTGCAATATTTGGCTATGGAGGTAGACATATCTAGGAGCTTCAATGGAAGCACATGACAAGAGAATAATTATATTCTAGCTATTGGTACAAAAATTACTATGATACATCATTGAAAATAGATTAGATTTGCCCAATGAGTAGGGATTAACATTCCAATAGTTGGAGAGATTGTTATTAGATCAGTGATCTTCCTCTGTATTTGAGAGGTTCATCTCCCTTGTATAATTAAATTTAGGGTTTTTCAAGGGAATGTTTTTTTATCAAAAAATAGGAAAGGAAAATAAATAAAAACTAAAATGGGAAAAGGATAATAGAATAATTAGAAAAAAGGAGGAATAAACACAGATTCATTCCTTGGAAAAAATCATTGAAATGGAATGAATGCAACCGAGCTTTTACAAATGGAATATAGTTTACCATATAAAAATGCATCTACATAGAGTTTCATGACACATGTAGATCAAATAATAACCTATTATATTATTGTAGAGGAGGGGGATTCACTTCTCATGAGTCTCTTTCTTCTCAAGAGAATTCTAGGGAGTGAATTTCCCTAAACTACCTCAAGGAATAGAGAAAAAGTTTAAGAATAAAAAAGAGAAGGTCACAAAGGTTTTTCAGAAAAAATAACGGGCTCTTGACCAAAGGACAGAAATGCAGAACAAGGATGGTAGTGCAACGCATTGGAGTCCAAAGGTGTGCTAGCATTTCATATAGACCAGAAAGTGAGGATATCATAGAAATCAACAAAGCAAACACTCACAAACTTAATGCAGGAAAGTAATAGAATATGATAGAACTAAAATAAAGTAGACTAAACTAAGTAATATATAGATTAAATGATGATAAAATGAAAGAAGAGGAAGAAGGGCTCACAACCAACCAAGCAATGAAGCCTCCAATAAGTAGATATCTTCAACACCTATAAACATAAGATCGAGGAAAAATGTTGGGGCTGTTTAGGGTCTTGTTGTAGTCAAACCCCCATTTTGGTGTTCCCACCTACATGAACAACCATATAGATAGAGAAAGTGAACAAAGTAAGAAAATATGAAGTGATAAAAGAAATTCCTGTACAAGGAGGAGAACCCATATCACGAGATAGATATAAAAAATAGTAAAATGATTAGAAAGGGGATGTGAGAAATCCCAAGATGCTCAAATCTACAAGATAAGAAATGTATCAGCTATGTAAGGAAACTTGTAGTCATGTAATGACAATTTCTGCATAACCCAAAAGAGATATTCAAGAAAATAAGTACTCAAAATCCACATGCAAGAGAATAGACAACATACCCATCAAAGATGACACAAGATATACCCTAAGAAAACCCTTAAGAGGGAAAAAACTAGCCTCCAAAAGCATCCATACTTCATCATAATAATCAAGCATGAAGCAAATACAAGAGTTACAATGAACAATTCTAAAGTATCAAACCCTCCAATGCATTCCCATGTGTCCAAGCATGAATCCACACATCCCATGCCATGCTTCACAAATGCACCCCTCAAGAAGACTCAACAATGACAACCAAACCACTCAGCCCCCAACCTAAACCACTACACATGCATTTTCTTCTATAGACACAATCTCACACAAAATACAACTAGTGGTAAGGTGAAACCATGTACCACAAAACCATGTGAATAAAAAACTACTAACCCCTTATTTAATATTGGGTACTAAGACATCACATTATTTAATATTTCCCCAATATTAAATTATTATCACATGTCTCCCACACATTAAATAATAATACAATATTACAAGGGGGGAGCTACAATAGTGGTTTACAATTGAAGTGATGAAGGAAAAATCACAAAAAATGAATGCATGGCAAAAAACTTGATTTTAGGGGTTTGTATGAACCTATTCGTTCGACTGAAACCATTAGGAGTTCGCTAGAACCTAGGTTCAGGCGAACCCTTTTAATGCTTTCCCACAAAAAATTCCAACAAAACCCCTTATAAAAGGGGGGTTCAAATGAACCAAGGTTCAAATGAACCCTGGTTCGAGCGAACCCCCCTTATTCCTCATCCCCCCTTGAGACACAAAAAAAAACCCTGAATTTTGTCACTTCGGAGCTCGGGTTGAGGATGAAAAAGGATGAATCTTCACAAACCCAACTGGAATCAGGTAGTCCTCAGAACGAGCTATCCAATAAATATAATTTTAATATGTTTTGGTTTTATTATGTATTTATTTTTTTAGTTTTATTAAACATAGGTTTTTCATTGAAAATAAAGGTCTATGTTCTGCACATGTGGAAAAATAGTAGATTATCAAAAAAAAAATTTGAAAAATATGAGTGCACCAGATATTGAAGTCCTTGATCCAACAAAAAAAATAAAAAATTTTGATATATACAAAAAAAGTTATGCGTTATACGGTCGCGCTATGTCTGAATTGTAATTGGTTTGACTTCGAAATTTGATTAAAGAAAAAAAATTCAATAAAAAACTGTCTAACCAAGTGGAAGCACTAGATATCAGAGTTACAAATCTAAATTCAAAAGAAATAGAATTTTATCCTTCATCAAAAAAGTTATGCGTTATACGGTGTGCATCACTTTTTAAAAATGCTGTTTTTTGAAAAAAAAAAAGTTTTCGTGGGAGATGGAAAAAGAAGTGCAATCTGATTCCAAAAAAATGAAAAAAATATTTTTAGAATCTACAGACAAAATTTGATGAGACTCTAGTTTGCATCATCTTCAAATTCTTCACGGTTTAGCCGCTATGGGTGTCCGAATGTGAAGATTTAGTTAAAAATAATAATTTTAGTGTCTAGTTTGGCCAAAAATTGTAAACCATTATTGTGGGATCACCCACAATGCAACATCAAGTGGTCCCAAATAATTACCTAGTGTGATTAACCACACCACCAAGGTGCATCACAACTAAATAATTATTTAATTACAATAAATCAATTTATTCAATGGTGTACAACACCATATCTCAACATTCTTCCACTTGTTGTATACATTGCATAAGGGATCAATACATGTAATACATTATCATAGCCATACATGAAACCACATGAATCTCCAACATGTTGTCATGTTCCATCAAGATTCCTACAATAAGAATAAAGTAACCACCACCTTAGGCAAGAACTCCTCACATCCTCCAACGTGCCACCTATGGAAGAAAATGAATGTTCCAAGGTGAAGATGCACCGATCCACAAGCACAAGCATCAAATCCAAATGATAACAAAGGGTCTAACCAATCTATTGTCAACTGAAAAACCCACATGATTGGAAATAGTGTCCACAACACATGCTAATACATCCAACCATCCATACCTCCAAGTTATCAATACATGAATAAACTCATGCTAAGAACATATGCAATGTGTAAATTGCAACCACAAGCTCCCTGTATAAAACCTATCAATGAATAACATACATATCCAAGAACTCCCTCTACATAGGTAATTTCAAAGCATATCAAGTCTACTAATCAAAACTATATCAAGGTGTGATAAGTAAATCAAATCATGAAATACCAAGAATAATAGCAATGATCCACACATGCAACCTAAGAAGCTACATAATATCTCACAATATGCTACCGCCATCTTCTCAAAAGCACATATACATGAACGTCCAAGAGAAACCATGAAGAGAGAAACCCGTAAACCATAATTTCCTCCTACCAACACCTCAAAAGTGTACTACTATGTCAAGTATGATCTCCTAACAACCCCAAATGAAAAGCTTCAACAAAATCCATAACACCCAATCTCATAGATCAAGTACAACTTATGATTCAATGTAACAATGCCAAACTAGATGTAAGCCTCTCTAATCAAGAAGATAAAACTCAAAGTAACTATCCCCAATACTAAAAATCATCCCATAAACCATCTCCTAATAATCCCCATCAAAGAATGATATCATAAACTCAAATGCATAAGGATATAACCATGCCATAACATCCCTCTAAATGAATCCTCTAGAACTAACTATCCATAGTCAAGATCCATATCTATGAAAGATAAAGCATATAAACTCATGCTAAACCATCCTCAAATAGGTATCCAAATCAATCACCATGAATCAATGCAATCCCATGAGAAATCAAATCATGACACATAACACATCTTAAAGATATAATGGGAAAATACCTCTCAAATAATAAGGTTTTGAGTAGACCAAGAGTGGGGAATGAGAATGCTCCTCTAGGATAACCAAGCCATCATGACTCTCTCCAAGAAAAATATCCTCTATCGGTCCATAATGAACTCACATCCATATCTAGGTGAAAGCTCCTCGGTCTTCTTGTTGAAACCTCCAAAGAGTAACCATCTCAAGCAAATGTCTCTAATCACAAGAGAACTCGAATCATCACCTACATCTCCAAGTATCCATGAGCACCTATAACCAATAAATCCATGCAAAACTCCAAATGCAACATAGCACCATCATGAAGTAATCAAGAAAATGATCAATGTACTCAATACAAAGAGAAAAACCATGATCAATGTCAAAGCTCCAATCATGAATTAGGAACATAAGCATGACATCCATGATCTAACCATCTCCTTCTAGGAGATTGTTGTGCAATTTTTGCACACATGCCCCACCGGAGGCAGGTACCCTCTTTTTCTTTTTTGTTTGTGCCTCTTGCCTTGGTCAAATTTTGGTTTTTCTCTTCTTGGGAGGCTATTTTGGGATTAAGTCTAGACTGGGTTTGCTGAGGACAATATTTTGAGGCTCTAGGAAATTTGTTTGTCTTGGAATCCAAAAATGGGGATTTTGAAGTGAATTTTCAATGTTATATGTAAATATTTTTTGTACCTATAGATAGAGGGAGAAAAATTAGGTAGGGTTGCTTTTTGAACTTTTTGAAAATTCCTTCTAGAAAAAAGTTATGAGGTTTAGGGGATTTCGACCCTGCAGGAAATCCGGGAAAATCCATTCCCTTAGGATTTTCAATGAGTTGCCTCAATTGTTGATCATTCCTAATTATGAGGTTGGGTTTGAATGTTGCATTATTGAGCCTTATTTTTCTGAATATAAAGATGAATTTGCATTATTGAGGACTATTACCATCACCTTCTTGCTTGTCTATGCATTGATTTACCATATGGTCAGTCTGCCTTGTCTAATCATGAGTCACTTTGAGTCTCTTTGTACATAACTCAGATTTGAATTTAGATGGCTTTGGTTTAGTTTGCTTAGTTTAGATGGGTTTTGGTTTGCTTCTGTTTTGGCTAGTTTAGGTTTGCTTTGGGTTTCGGTTTGGTTGTTGCTTTGCTTCTTCGGCTTGGGTTTTTTTTGTTTTCTGGTTGGGGAAGTTTCTTTTTTGCACAATAATTATTCATTATCTGGGACTGTTCTACGTATTTCATTGATGGACTTTAGTCATGTGTCTTGAATGGATGGTCGAGGTCTTTTGTTATTGTTAAGCAGTCTGAATGTTTGATTTAAAGAGGATGGGTCATTGGTTTGATTTGAACCTGAAGTATTTTGAAATCTTATATCTTTCATACATCTTAAGAATCCTGATGTTGTTGTAGGATCTTTGTGAGGTCACGTTAGGTGAAATGTCATATTTCTGCTTCAGTGCCACTGTGGTTCTTAGCCCTGAGTGTGAACTTCATTGTTCACAAGTTGAAATGAAAAAGTAAAAAGAAAAGACATATCAAAAAGGAAGAAAAAGAGAAAATGTTGAAAATCAAAAGAATGAATTCAACTTATAAGGAGTATTTGAATATCTCTATCGAGGCTATGGACGCCTAGCTAGCAGTAGAACTATGTTCGGGAGAATCATAATGATAACCTCATCAGGGCTATGAATGCCTGACTAGCAGTGATGCTCTATCCAGGTTGCTTTTGGAGTTAGAATCATTTGCGTAGCCTAACTTGACTGAACTTGGTTTCTACAGTAGCTCAAGGAGGGAAATTAACTCACTTGCACACACTTGGATTTTAAGATTATGGAAGGTTCAATCTACCTTTGGCTTTGATTCTTTAATCTTTCATTTTGAATTTTTTTTTTCTGATAAGGAGATCGAAACAAGAGATTTTGGGTTCATGATTCTTGTTCATCATCAAAATGCTATGGAGCATTTTCCCAACAGGAGTCACCATTTGTTGTGCAATTTTCATACACACGCCCCACTAGAGGTGGGGACCCTCTTTTTTCTTTTGTGTCTGTGCCTCTTGGCTTGGTCGAATTTTGGTTTTGCTCTTCTTGGGAGGCTATTTTGGGATTAATTCTAGACTGGGTTTGCTGAGGACAATATTTTGAGGCTCTAGGGGAAATTTGTCTATCTTGGAATTCAAAAATGGGGATTTTGAAGTGAATTTTCAATGTTATATGTAATTTTTTTTGTACCTATGGATAGAGGGCAAAAAATTAGGCAGGGTTACTTTTTGAACATTTTGAAAATTCCTTCTAGAAAAAAAGTTATGAGGTTTAGGGGATTTCGACCCTATAGGAAATCCGGGAAAATTTGTTCCCTCAATATTTTCCCGAAAATTCCTTGACCCCCTAAAAATCCAGAGACCCCTCAAAATCTCAAAATTCCTAAAAAACTTGAAAATTTTCAAAAGTGGAAAAAATTGATTTTTTTCCAAAATGGAATTTTTTTCCTTGAAATTTTAAAATGTTTCCTAAAATGAAATTTTGAGATGGATAGAAAAATTTTGAAAATAAAAATTTCAAAAATGGAAAAAATTATGAAAATGGAAAGCTCCCTTTAAAAAATGTAAGTTTTTTTAAAATGCCAAAATTTTATTCAAGTTTAATTTGGATTGGATTTTTTTTTAACATGTGAGCTACTAATGAATATATCTTTTTTCAGGATTAAATAAATATTAAAAGGGGAACTTGCATATGGATTCATGCCAAAAGGGAAATATGGAAGAGTTCAATTGAAATTTTAAAAGTGGAACTTGCATAAGAATTTGTGCCCAAACTGTTTGCAGTTGGAAGGAATTTTTGGAAGGCATGTGGAGCTGATTTCATCATCCAATCAGAATTTTCATTAATGACAGGCTGGCATAATATTGTTTTCTCATTGTTCCACGATGTAACTACTTTTATACAATTGGATGATGATGTACCATGAGCTCCCAAATTAAATGTAACTGTTGGATGCTTCTAGAGGTGTAATTTGTGCCATTGGAGATTTAATCTTGGCCTTTGATTCAAAATGTAAATTTCTATAAAAGGCCAGTGCCTTCTCATTTGTAGGAGGGGAGACTAGGTTAGAAGAGCTAATTAGAAGCTAGAATTGGCTAAGTTAGGAGTTAGATTATGCAAGATAGTAGCTGTAGGAGAGGAAAGAGACTGGAAATTGTTATTTAATGCTAAAGAAGTTAATGCAATTGGATTGTTGATTTGTCAAGCTTTGTGTTACACTTTGACAGTTTATGGTTTCTTGTTCTCAATTCTCAATGTTAGATGTTAAATTTTAGTTCTTTTGCAATAATGGTAAAATGTCAATGATGTTGATCGATCTCCAGTCCATACTTTTAGCAATTTGTTGATTGTAATTTGCTATGTAAAGTTAGTTTGGGCCTTATTTTGTGCTAATTTCAACTATGGATGCTTGTTTACATTGTGCCAGTTATTGGGTATGTGAATGAATATTCAAAGTTTGAAAATTTTCAGTTTCCTTAGAAGATTGCACTGTTTATGTGGAATTGTAGGTTTGTCCTTGATCAAACAGAGATTGGTTTCATTGGGGATCAGTCCATCTGCAACATTCATCATTGTTGTGATTGATCTTAGGAGTTAGTTTAGAGTTGAATCTCTCTAAAACCCTCATCTCTTTTGCTGTTTATTTTGAATCTAGGTTAGTTTTAGGACTAAAAGCATCACCATATTGTTGCATCTGATGAAAGTACGCTTCCAACATTGTTCATTTGTAAGGCCCCTTGTGATTACCAACATTTTCACATTTATCATTGAGTTGTTTATGCATTGTCAAGACCTGACATTAGAGACCTTGAGGTTATCTCTTGAGGCTTGCTGATAGAGATTTACCTTTCAAGAGAGATAGGATATTATATCTTGTCTAAGTTGTTGCTGTGCAGAAAACATCATCAACAGATTGGCGCTAGAAGGAGGGCTGAACGAAGGTGACATTGCTGGAAGTTGGATGAGCCTTTATGCTGAAAATATGAGATATGATAGGTCTCTAAATCTGAAAAGTACAAGTTCTGAGTCAAGATGGAAAAGCAGTCTTATGTTTTTCATGATGGAAATAGTCTTCAGATTGATTTTCCTCAACTTTGTGATTCTTTGAATAAGAGATTGGATCTCTATAACAGTAAGGGTTTGCATCACTATGCATTGTCAGACAAGTGCATAATTCATAATACCTGTAGGCACAGTGAGTTGGGATGCTTAGAATTTTTGGGCCAAATTGAGAGGATTTTGCAAAGGGGTATTTTCATGCAGAACTTTCCTGAACCATTAGCCTCTACAGATCTAGGGTTTATTGGTGCTGCAGTTGAGGCATTTATGCAGATAGTTGAAGATCAACTTGTTGGTGGTAGGTGTTTACAATATTTCATCTCATCTAAATGGTGTAGAGTTCATAATGTAGCCCATTCAGAGTTCACTTGTCACTCATGTGTGGATGCCATCATTAAAGTTGGAAGATACTTGGAGTGGAAAGAAAAGCTAGACAAGGAATGTATTATAGAGAAGCCAACAAATTCTGAATCTAGAAATGATGTTGCAGTTGATGTTGAGGTGGCTCTGGAAGGGACTGATTATAAGGAATGAAAATATGAGGCATCAGAGTTAATAGAGGAACAGTTAAGTGAAGAGCTACCTGTAAAGATCAAGGAGGATGTTCCTACAAAAGTTAGTCAAATTTTTGAAAATATAGTGGAGGATGAGTTGCAAGAGAAAGGAGTTACCATACAAGATCCTCCCTTCCAAGATGAAGATCTAATACAAACTAGATATAAAGAGTTTGTTGCCAGAATTAAGAAATATTGGTCAAGCCTGAGTTACGGTGTTTGCCTAGAGGAGTTGTTGTTACCAGCTTGGTGCCGGATACATGAGGAAGAGCATTCAAAATTCATATGCTTCCAGTGTCAGGCAGCCATAAAGGAGGTGGAAGAACAAATACAACTTCCACAACATGCAAGGGATACACAAAAAGCTCCAGTGGAATAATTTCAACAAGTTGTTGATGAATGCCTTGAAGAACATGAGGAAGCACTTAATGGAGTGGTCAACATTCCTGATGACTGTGATCAAGAGTCTGAACCAATGCCAATAGAGGAAGAATTCAGGGAGTTTTCTCATCTATCAAATTCTATTTTTTCTCTGTTTGTTGCTGAATTAAGCATTGAAAATTTATAGACTTTATGCATCAATGATGAGATAACTAATGTGGTTCATATTGATATGCAAGAAAATTTGAATGATGCTAAAAACAGTGATATTACAGTCATAATTGATGGGTGTGATCACACAGCTGCAAGTGAAAATGTGCTTAAAGGCCAACTTGTGATGCTTTTTCATGAGCATCCTATTGATAAATTTGCTATACAAGAAAATGTTTCTGCATTCTAATCATTGATACCTCATGGAAATACTCCAACAGGTGAAAAGTTCCATGTTGATAATTCTGGACTTGTTCAATCTGGGTTTCACTTTGCACTACATAGTGATGCCTCCAATTATGTTTTGCATGCTTCTAGCACGAGGGGATTGTTGTACCATCAGTGGAGACCTCCTAACGACATAGATATCAGCTCTTCACAATTGAAGAATGATGAATACCACATTCAGTCTACAACAATACAAAATCAGGTTGTTTCTTTCTTTACTGAAAATTCTAAATCTTATCAATTTGATTATGGAGGTTTAGGAAAGACAACTTGCATATGGATTGATCATGGTTTCAATGAGTTGCCTCAATTGTTGATCATTCATGATTATGAGGTTGGGTTTGAATGTTGCATTATTGATCCTTATTTTTCTGAATATAAAGATGAATTTGCATTCTTGAGGACTATTACCATCACCTTGTTGCTTGTCTATGCATTGATTTACCATATGGTCAGTCTGCCTTGTCCAATCATGAGTCACTTTGAGTCTGTTTGTACATAATTCAGATTTGAATTTAGATGGCTTTGGTTTAGTTTGCTTAGTTTAAATGGGTTTTGGTTTGCTTCTGTTTTGGCTAGTTTAGGTTTGCTTTGGGTTTCGGTTTGGTTGTTGCTTTGCTTCTCCGGCTTGGGTTTTTTTTGTTTTCTGGTTGGGGAAGTGTCTTTCCTGCACAATAATTATTCATTATCTAGAATTGTTCTAAGTATTTCATTGGTGGACTTTAGTCATGTGTCTTGAATGGATGGTCAAGGTCTTTTGTTATCGTCAAGTAGTCTGAATGTTTGATTTAAAGAGGATGGGTCATTGGTTTGATTTGAACCTGAAGTATTTTGAAATCTTATATCTTTCATACATCTTAAGAATCCTAATGTTGTTGTAGGATCTTTGTGAGGTCATGTTAGGTGAAAAATAATATTTCTCCTTCAGTGCCACTGTGGTTCTCAGCCTTGAGTGTGAACTTCATTGTTCATAGGTTGAAATGAAAAAGTAAAAAGAAAAGACATCAAAAAGGAAGAAACAGAGAAAATGTTGAAAATCAAAAGAATGAATTCAACTTATAAGGAGTATTTGAATATCTCTATCGAGGCTATGGACGCCTGGCTAGCAGTAGAGCTATGTTCAGGAGAATCACAATGATAACCTCATCAGGGCTATGAATGCCTGACTAGCAGTGATGCTCTATCCAGGTTGCTTTTGGAGTTAGAATCATTTGCGTAGCCTAACTTGACTGAACATGGTTTCTGTAGTAGCTCAAGGAGGGAAATTAACTCACTTGCACACACTTGGATTTTAAGATTATGGAAGGTTCAATCTACCTTTGGTTCTGATTCTTTAATCTTTCATTTTGATTTTTTTTTTTGATAGGGAGATCGAAACAAGAGATTTTGGGTTCATGATTCTTGTTCATCATCAAAATGCTCTGGAGCATTTTCCCAACAGGTGTCGCCATTTGTTGTGCAATTTTCATACACACGCCCCACTGGAGGCAGGGACCCCCTTTTTTCTTTTGCGTCTGTGCCTCTTGGCTTGGTCAAATTTTGGTTTTGCTCTTCTTGGGAGGCTATTTTGGGATTAATTCTAGACTAGGTTTACTGAGGACAATATTTTGAGGCTCTAGGGGAAATTTGTCTATCTTGGAATTCAAAAATGAGGATTTTGAAGTGAATTTTCAATGTTCTATGTAAATTTTTTTTTCCTATGGATAGAGGGCGAAAAATTAGGCAAGCTTGCTTTTTGAACTTTTTGAAAATTCCTTCTAGAAAAAAAGTTATGAGGTTTAGGGGATTTCGACCCTATAGGAAATCTAGGAAAATCCGTTCCCTCAGGATTTTCCAAAATTCCTTAATCCCATCAAAATCCCAAGACCCTCAAAACTCCAAATTCTTAAAACCCAAAATTTTAAAAGTGGAAAAAAATTGATTTTTTTTTCCAAAATGGAATTTTTTTTCCTTGAAATTTTAAAATGTTTAAAATGAAATTTTGAGATGGATAGAAAAATTTTGAAAATAAAATTTTCAAAAATGGAAAAATTATGAAAATGGAAAAGCTCCCATTAAAAAATGTATGTTTTTTTAAAATGCCAAAATTTTATTCAAGTTTAATTTGGATTGGATTTTTTTTTAACATGTGAGCTACTAATGAATATATCTTTTTTTCAAGATTAAATAAATATTAAAAGGGGAACTTGCATATGGATTTGTGCCAAAAGGGAAATATGGAAGAGTTCAATTGAAATTTTAAAAGTGGAACTTGCATAAGAATTCGTGCCCAAACTGTCTATAGCTGGAAGGAATTTTTGGAAGGCATGTGGAGCTGATTTCATCATCCAATTAGAATTTTCATTAATGACAGGCTGGCATAATATTTTTTTCTCATTGTTCCACGATGTAACTGCTTTTATGTAATTGGATGATTATGTACCATGAGCTCCCAAATTAAATGTAACTGTTGGATGCTTCTAGAGGTGTAATTTGTGCCATTGGATTGATTTAATCCTAGCCTTTGATTCAAAATGTAATTTTCTATAAAAGGCCAGTGCCTTCTCATTTGTAGGAGGGGAGACTAGGTTAGAAGAGCTAATTAGAAGCCAAAATTGGCTAAGTTAGGAGTTAGATTATGCAAGATAGTAGCTGTAGGAGAGGAAAGAGACTGGAAATTGTTATGTAATGCTGGAGAAGTTAATACAATTGGATTGTTGATTTGTCAAGCTTTGTGTTACACTTTGACAGTTTATGATTTCTTGTTCTCAATTCTCAATGTTAGATGTTAGATTTCAGTTCTTTTGCAATAATGGTAAAATGTTAATGATGTTGATCGATCTCCGGTCCATACTTTTAGCAATTTGTTGATTGTAATTTGCTGTGTAAAGTTAGTTTGGGCCTTATTTTGTGCTAAGTTCAACTGTGGATGCTTGTTTACATTGTTCCAATTACTGGGTATGTGAATGAATATTCAAAGTTTGAAAATTTTTAGTTTCCTTATAAGATTGCACCGTTTATGTGGAGTTGTAGGCTTGTCCTTGATCAAACAGAGATTTGTTTCATCAGGGATCTATCCATCTGCAACATTCATCATTGTTGTGATTGATCTTAGGAGTTAGTTTAGAGTTGAATCTCTCTAAAAACCTCATCTCTTTTGTTGTTTATTTTGAATCTAGGTTAGTTTTAGGACTAAAAGCATCACCATATTTTTGCATCTAATGAAAGTATGCTTCCAACATTGTTCATTTGTAAGGGCCCTTGTGATTACCAGCATTTTCATATTTATCACTTAGTTGTTTATGCATTGTCAAGACCTGACATTAGAGACCTTGGGGTTATCTCTTGAGGCTTGTTGATAGAGATTTACCTTTCAAGAGAGATAGGATATTATATCTTGTCTGAGTTGTTGTTGTGCAGAAAACATCATCAACAGAGATCACATGGACCATAACATATATATAAACATCCTAGCCTCAAGAGAAAAAGTATCATGACAAACTCTAAATTGATATCAAGAGAGAACCATGACATAATAACAAACAATCTAAACCAAGAAAACATATACCCAATCATATGAAGATAATCATACCAATGATGCATCCACAACACTACCAACAACTCCCATTGAACCATGATATGAGCTACACATGGCATCATGACAACCATTCTCTCCATGAAGATCATCCAAGTCTGCACGCACTCAACTACAATATCAGTATTATACAAGTGAAACGAAGATCTCCAAGCCAAGAAGATACCTACAACCACCAAACCATCATAAACATATCCACCATCGCTAAACCATCACTATCAAAAGTTCTGACTGAAAGTGTATAACCAATGAATGTAACAATATATCATGACATTGTGATAACAATCTCCCAATGAAGATCAACCAAAGAGCTCCCTCACAATCAAAGAACTCAAATGCAACATGGGCTCCTCAATAAAGAAGGAAAAGCAAACCATGATCCTCATACCAAGAAGATACACCACCACAACCTGAATTAGGATCCAATCCAAAACCACCAACAATGCACCTGCATAAACCATCATGACATTCCAAAGTCTTTAAAGAACAAGAAACATCCATAACACCATGATCACCACCAAATGTTCTAACAACTCAACCCAATCATGTCCCACATATCTACATATCATATTCAACTACATAGGTCTCACATCATGACTGTACCTAGTATTACTATCTCACCTCCTCAATATGACATCAAAACCAACAAACCAATTGACTAAACCAAGCTATCAAAACTGAAAATGCATAAACACTAAAATATCTATGGGCATAGACAACCCATATCCAAGTCATAGGTGCAACAAGTAAGCATAGACCACCTACAATGCTACACAACTTGTAGATACAATAATGAAGCATACAAATCCAACCAAGTATTGATAACCATGTCAAAAAGAGAATAATCTGGTATGTACAACTGAGCATACAATGAATCCAACATCAAATCTCCTAGATTCGACAATCCATAAGCTCATAGTATCACCATAGTCAACATGACCCATAAACAACTCAGGATAGAATATCAAAAAGTAAATCATGTTAAAACAATTCCAAACCTGATCCACTGTGTAGTGCTCTGAACAAGTTTTTTGTTGACTATTCGAAGTCCAAAATCCAATTCCGTATGCACTCGATATCACCTCTCGAAGCTCAAATAGAACACCTGACTTCCAGTAAGAAAAACACTATCAACACTATTAAATTTGGAAAAATATCTAGCACAACAGTGTAGAGCTTTGAGTAATCTTTCCAACGAGCCCAATAAGAGGAAAAACAGAGCACTTGGGTGAAAGTTATTCCCCTCGAAAAATAGTTTCCCAATTAAAGTATGAGGCAAAAAAAATTAGCCCCCCTAGTGGTGGGGCGGTGGCCCGCTGGAGGTGGTGGAGCCACTCGGCAATGCCACCCATTGTTGGCTCTGGACTCAAAAATCTTATGAAATATATTTAAATTTTTCACATGTAAAAACATTGGGTCGACATTTAACAAAAGTAGGCGATGAAATATTAAATATATAGAAATTGTATTTAAAAGTTTATTTAAAAGTGGTTATACCTAGTGGTAATGGGGGTCAGTCCCTATCAGACCTGCCATGTCGGTGGCTGACATGGTGTCATACTAGCAGACCTGTCGATACTGCCAATACTGACAAACTGATAGGGGGTACGGGTGGTGTTCGGCGCCCGCCCCACAATCATTTATTTTATTTTATTTTTAATTCATTTTTTTTTCATTTTTGTAGGTAAATATTTTTAACCGACGAGAGGCATATTATTTTTTAATTTTAATTTTCTGAAGAATAAAATGACGTCCGTATGACCTGCAAAAGGGGGATTTTACTAAAAAAAGCTTTGCATATTTTTTCAACTTCTCCAAAATAGGTCAAGTTATATATCAAAATTTGTCTCTTGGCCAACTTAAATCCAACAACGAGTTCCATTTTGTCCTTGGAAGTCGTTTGTAAAATTTCCCCCACAATCCCGATTTGAATGCACAACCAAGAAACCCTTTTTTCCCTAATTCTTTTTCACACCCCAAATCTACTAACAACCCATCATAACAACAAACCCAAAACCCTTAGATCTACAATAAAAAACCTACAAAACCCCCATATATTTCCTTGTCTTTCATTCTCTCATGCATTGCATAGATTCAAACTTCAAGTAATACTTTCTCATCCTAGGGTTATAACAAAAAATATTCAACCATGAAAGCTCTGATAGGTCACTTGTAAGGAAACTTGCAACCCTCTAATGACAATTTCCACATAGCCCAAAAGATATATTCATGCAAATAAGTACTCGGAATCAACATGCAAGAGAATAGACAACATACCCATCAAATATGACACAATATATACCCTAGGAAAACCCTCAAGAGGGGAAAACCCAGCCTCCAAAAGCATCCATACTCCATCATATTAATCATCCATGAAGCAAATGCAAGAGTTATAATGAACAATTCTAAACAATCAACCCTCCAATGCATTCCCATGTGTCCAAGCATGAATCCACACATCCCACATGTGCCATGCTTCACAAATGCACTCCTGAAGAACACTCAATAATGGCAGCCAAATCACTCAGCCCCCAACCTAAACCACTACACATGTGTTTGCTTTTATAGACATAAGCTCACACAAAATATAACTACTGGTAAGGTGAAACCATGTACCACAAAACCATGTGAATACAAAACCACTAACCCATTATTTAATATTGGGTACTAAGACATCATATAATTTAATATTTCCCCAATATTAAATTATTATCACGTCTCCCACACATTAAATAATAATACAATGTTACAATACAACATCAAGCAGTCCCCAAATAATTACCTAGGGTGATTAACCACACCACCAAGGTGCATCATGACTAAATAGTTATTTAATTACAATAATATGATAAATCAATTTATGCAATGGTGTGAAACACCATATCTCAAAAAACTACAAGGCTTGAGGGAGCCAAGGAGAGAGATAGAGTTGTGAGAGCCAAGAGATTTGCAAAGAGTGTTATAAGAACTTCAGAGCTTGAGTGTTGTAGAAAGTTGTAGAGACCTACATAGGAAAGAAAGCAAGAGAGGAGTGTCTCCAAGATAGAAAGACCAAGAAGAAGCTAAATGGATTGAAAAGATAGATTTTAAAGAGAGAAGAGGAGGGAAAAGAAGCTTCCTGAGAAATTGCAAGGCGTCTCGATCCGTTACCACTGAAAAAAGGAGCTGAAAAGTGGCAAGGCACTCAAAAATGGTCATTTGAATGTCAAAACATCATAGGATGCTAGCGCAATGCATGAACATCTACGCACCGCATTATTGTCTAGACACATCACACTACAAAATGACAAGAATGGGAAAAGCACAAGGTTTGACACAAAGCTAACGTGTGAAGGAAGTTGTTGAAAAGGGGTCCTAAGCATCCTAAGAGGGGAAAAGGCTAATTCAAGGGTTAAAACGAGCCTACACAAATACTAAAGAAGTGGACACTAAAGTGGATACAAGAATGTGAAATTGCAAGGGGTGCAATTTTATGAAATTGCATTTTCCCCCCCCTTTAGCAGGCATATGAATCTACACTAATATGCACACTAAAGGAGATATACTAAAGATAAATAAAATCATGATGCCAAAAGGATATTGTAGATGAAGTAGATAACTCTTCAAACTGAGGAAGCATGCCCCTAGGATGAAGACCTACAAAACAATTGCATCAGATAAGAAATAACTTCACAAGACAACAATGTTAGAACATAGAAAGCCATTACATCATGGGGTTAGAACATATAAAAACACATACACACAAGCACACAACAAAATAAGAAGATTTGAGTCATAAAAGTGAAAGAGACCTTGATGCAAATGGTTCTCTTAGTACTATGTGTCATCCCTAAATTAAGAAATAACATAGAAGAATTCCTAACAGAGAGAAGAATGTAAGGATCGATTATTTCAAGAGAAGAATGTACCTAAAAGTTAGGGAAGCAACCAATGTTGAAGAGAGAAAGAGAATATACTCAGGATGAAGAAGATGTAGATCTTTGATCTGGTATGAAAAATTGAGAAGATAAGAGAGAGATGGCTCCACATATACTCAGTCCCATGGAGAGTTGAAAAAAATGCGCCATAGGCCCTCAAACCTATAGAAAGGTTAAAAAAAGGCTCTGTAGTTACTTGGTCCTACAAATTTAAACAAAGATATCCTATAGGATGAAAGGGCTTTACAAGTCCTTGAACTTGCAAAGGAGGCATCCCAAGTGCTCAATCTTGAGGGGCCAGATGTGAAAGGCTCCACAAAGTCTTATTGGTCCTCATAGGTGCTCGGTCTTGCAAGGCAAGCTTGATGCAAAGACACTCTATAGGTTCTTGGTGCAGGAGCACCTACACCTTACCTTCACAACTGGAGCATTAGATATGTCTAGGAAGGTTACAAGGTGGTTTTTTTCTTATTTTCTTTAATAAGGTCTATGGAGACCATTCGGTGTCTCATTGATTCAGTTTTGTAAACAAGGTCACATTTGTGAAGTAATTGTCAATGAAGAAAAAGAGGGGTCTAAGTAGGTTCAAGGTGTTTTTGTGTAGTAGGTCATGTGTTAGAATTTCATAAGGTCTAAATAAGACCATAATAAGTGCTTTCAATGTATTTGAAGTGTTTTGGGGGGTCAAAAGGTATAAACATTGCAATGTATGGAAGTATGTGTTAACAAAACATGTAAAAGGTGGAATTATGCTTCCCAACAGTCATTAAGGATTTAAAAACCAGTTGCAATTTGGTTTGTCATTGATTGGGCTTGAAGAAGCCTTTAAAAGTCCTGAAGGCACCGAATGTAAGGTTTATTTGGAGTTTTTGAGAAGAAAATACATTGAAATCTCAGAGTTCGCAACAATTTTTTGTGTTTTTTTGGTTTTTCCTGACCTATACGGTAATGTACAGTCTTGTATTATGAAAAATATTTTGAATAGTGTAGGGGCATGAGTCTTCTATGTTTTCCATCTGGTTTGAAGGTTAAATAAATAATTTGAAGCTTTCTTTAGTTAATTTCTTGTGCACAACCCAAGAACCCCTGTTTTGAGGGTTTGTGATCAAGACATAATTTAAAAGGTCCCTTACCCCTTATATGGAAACCATAACTCATGTAAAGGTCCCTATATAGTCTTAATAGATAGTAGGCTGCATGATTAGAGTGTTGAGAAGGAAATAAGGGAGATGAACCTGTTGTTTCTGTGAGTTTTGTGAGAAAAATGCATGTAAATGAAGGGGTTTGGCCTAGGGTTTGGTAGAATCTATATGGAAGGTCATGTATTTTGAATTCCTAAGCATTCATAGGGATATGGTACTATGTTAAATTTAGTTTTAAGGTCTGGGAGGTTGTGGAAGTGCCATATTCAATAAACCCTCATGAATAGTGTATAAAACAATGGTTTTCAGGTTTGGCTTGGAATTTTTCATACCAGAGGAATCTAGTTGTGGTTTTGGAGGTTTGGGAACCTAATAAATTCTTTCCCAAGGTTTCATGGGACTATGATAAGTTTAAGAACATGATGCTTTGTAATTTAGGCCTAATCAACCTAATTAGGTCAGCGTAGAAGGGTTGATTTTTGGGAATTGGTCAAAAGGACTTGTATCTGATCTTGAGATATGTGTTGCAACTCTGAAATGGGTGTCTAAAACCATCAAGTTTTTATCTAGTGTTTTGGAGAAAATTTGAGTTATTGGGAAAAAATTGAGTTTCCACTACTACTAGGTTTCAAGGGGTGAAAGTGTGAAATCATGCTTTTGTTGGTAGTCAAAATTTGAGAGTGATTTAGATTGTTCAAATAGGGAATCCTAATCTTGTTAGATTCCTATTATAGGTAGGTTGTCAAATTGATTGGGTTTAAGCCTCTGAGGTCTACATCAGTTCTCGGTCCTATAGAGAAAGACTAATTAGATAAGCCTATGGCTACTACAAGCTACGTTGCAAGAAAGTGACAGAAAAGATAGGTCTAGTCGGGTTGCCTCCAATCTAGACACCAAGATGTAAGATAGGTCTAGTCAGGCTACCCCAAAGCTAGAAGCTAATGATTTCATGCAAAGGAGAAACTTTCAAAGGGGGTTCTTGTTTGGTGTGGAGTCTGATCAATCTCCAAGTGGGAGATTGTTGGTATGTGTTGACTGATCATGCTATATTGTACACTCTCCATGTATCCTTGATGGGGTCCAAGGCCAGGCCGAGCCCTAGGTGGGGGTTCAGTGTCGACAACCCCTAAAAAGTGGGGGTTTGGAGGTGACAACCCTCGAGAAAATTTGTTTTCCCATTCTTTTCGCATCATCACCGAAAAAGGAAAAATCACCAAATTTTTTTAAAAAAACTGACTTTGTAAAACCCTAATTCTAGAAGCTTCTAAAAATCTTGTTATAAGTAGTTGGGATGAGAGTTACAGTATGATGAAAAAGGTGATTATTCACGAGATTGTAATAAATTTTTCACTGGATAATAAAATCATTGGATGGTTGCAGTTTTGTGGATGTAGCCCAAATTGGGTGAACCACGTTAAATTATCTGTGTTAATTTTTTTTTTTGTGTTTTATTCCTCTATTTTATTGATCAAATTTGCATTTAATTGTTAGATATATGCCTTCTAACCTAACAAGTGGTATCAGAGTCGGGTTGTGTTCGATTATCATTTGCAGGAAGGTCTCACGATTGAGTGGGAGTCTCACAGTTAAGTGGGAGCAATGGCAAACAAGGGTAAATTAAAGGTAGATAAATTCAATGGGAAAAAATATCAGTTATGGAAGATGCAGATGGAGAATTATCTCTATCAGAAGGATTTGGGGAGGCCGTTGGAAGGACTATCCAAGAAACCAACAACAATGAGTGATGAGGAATGGAATATTCTCGATGGAAAGGCACTAGGAGCCATTCATTTATGCCTGGAACAATCAGTGAAATTAAATATTACAACAAAAAATACAACTCAAGAGTTGATGGAAACCCTGGCGAAGTTATATGAAAAAGCCTTCCGCTTTGAATAAGGTATTTCTTATGAAGCATTTATTTAATATGAAAATGGTAGAAGGTGGGTCAGTTGCTGATCATTTAAATGAGTTTAGTACAGTTACTAGTCAATTAACTTTTGTAAATGTAAACTTTGATGAAAAAGTTAGGGCTCTTTTGATTCTGTGTTCTTTTCCTAAAAGTTGGAATAGCTTGGTAATGGTTGTTAGCAATTTTGTTTTTGGTTTGAATACATTGAAATTTGATGATGTTATTGGTGTTATTTTGAGTGAGGAAATTCATAAGAAAAGCTCAGGTGGAACATCCACATTAGGCAGTGTTTTGAATGCAGAAAGTAGGGGTAGAACAAAGGAGAGAGGAAACAATTCTTGAAATCATGGGAAGTCATGAGGAACATGAAAGGACAAAAGGTCCCAATCTAGAGACAAGATGGATTGTTGGTACTGTGGTAAGCCGAGTCATTTATAGAAAGATTGTTGGTCTTAAAAAAATAAAGGAGACAAAAAGGAAGGCAATAAAGAGGCAAATGTGGTAAGTAATAAATCTGATGAGGATGTTTTGATTATTTCCCTTGATAATGCTAATGATTCCTAGGTGTTAGATTCAGGGGCTTCATTTCATGCTATGCCCTATAGAAGTTATTTTCTTGATTATGTCCAAGGGGATTTTAGGATGGTTTATTTGGGAGATAATGAACCCTATCAAATTGTTGGAAAGGGAAGAATCGAGATTAAGTTGTAGAATGGGACCATTGGCCACTACATGAGGTAAGGAACGTTCCCAAGTTAAAAAGAAATTTAATTTTAGCAGGGCAACTAGTTGATGAAGGTTGTGTTGTTACATTTAGTGATAAAAATTGGAAGGTTACAAAAGGTGCCTTAGTGGTAGAAAAAGGTGTGAAAGTAGGAACCATATATCTTTGTATAGGTCATATTGTTCCTTCTACTTTAGCTATTGTAGATAAAAATCAATGTTCAGGAACAATTGTTGCAGTTCAGCAAGCAGAAAATCAGATAGTTGTTATGGATTTTGAATCAACACTATGGCATATGAGTGCAAAAGGTATGAAAGTACTTTATTCAAAGAATGTTTTACCAGGTCTAAAATGTGTTAATATGGATTTTTGTGAAATTTGTGTGTATGAAAAACAAAAGAGTTAGTTTTCTCAAAGATGGGAAGCAAAAGAAAGATGAAAAATTGGAGCTTGTGCATACGGATGTATGAGGACCAACTCAAGTATCTTCTCTCGGTGGCTCTTGCGGGTATTATGTCACTTTTATTGATGATGCAACAAGGAAGGTATGGATTTATTTCCTTAGGAAAAAATATGATGTATTTGACAATTTTAAGAAATGGAGAAGCTTGGTTGAGAACAAGATAGGTAAAAAGTTAAAATGTCTCAGATCTGATAATGGTGGTGAGTATTGCAGCAAATAGTTTGAATATTATTGTTCCTTTAATGGTATTCTTAGGTAGAAAACGGTTCCAATGACTCCACGGGAAAATGGAGTGGTTGATCACATGAACAAAACAATAATGGAGCATGCACGGACTAATAAATTGCATGTTGGGCTGCCTTTAAACATGTGGGAAGAGGTTGTAAACACTGATGTTTATTTAATCAATAAAGGTCATTTTAATCCTTTGGGTTGTGGTATTCCAGAGGAAGCATGGACAGGTAAGAAGGTGAGTTATTCTTTTCTCAAGACCTTTAGTTGTGAATCATTTGCACATGTAGATTCTAAAAATGGAACCAAGCTTGATGCAAAATCAAAGAAATGTATATTTGTTGGATATGGAATTGATAAATTTGGTTATAGGCTTTGGGATTTTGAAAATCAAAAAATTGTGAGAAGCAGGGATGTCATATTCAATGAGAAAGTGTTGTATAAAGATCAGTTGCAGCAACATGAGAAGAAAGAAAATGATTATGTAGTGTTGGATGATACACCAAATAGCAATGTTCTAGTGGTTTCTCATGCTCCACAACAACAACAACAACAATTACCAAAAACTCTAGTGAATGTTAGACAATCTTCAAGGATATGTAGACCTCTAGAAAGATTTTCTCCCTCTATTCTATTTTATTAACTGATGCTGGTGAACCAGAATGTTATGATGAAGCTATGTAGGTGGATACCAAGGTTCAGTGGGAGCATGGAATGGAAGAAGAAATGGACTCCTTGCTAAAAAATAAAACTTAGGAATTATGCAAGTTGCCTGTAGGAAAAAAGGCTTTACCAAACAAATGGATTTATAGGATGAAAGAGGAGGATGGAGGTAAGAAAAGATTTAAAGCCATATTAGTTGTAAAGGGATTTGCATAGAACCAGGGTATTGATTTTGATGAAATATTTTCTCTAGTTGTTAAAATGACTTCTATTTATATTGTTTTAAGTATTGTGGCTGCTAAAGATTTGCATTTAGAACAGCTTGATTTTACAACAGCCTTTCTCCATGGTGATTTGGAAGAGGAAATATACATGGAACAACCACAAAGATTTGAGGCCAAAGATTAGGAGAAATTGGTGTGCAGATGAAATAAAAGCTTATATGGCTTGAAGCAAGCACCTCAGAAATGGTATATTAAATTTGATAGCTTTATGGCTGAGCATGGCTACAGTCGATGTAATTCAAACCATTGTGTTTATTTTAAGAGGTTGGATGATGATAGCTACATTATTTTGTGTCTATATGTTAATGATATGCTTGTAGGGGGGTCTAACATGGATCACATAAAGGAGTTAAAATAATAGTTAGCAAATTCATTTGCTATGAAGGATTTTGGGGAATCAAAGAAAATCCTTGGTATGAAGATTACAAGAGATAGGAAAAAGATAAAAAAATTTTTATCTCAAGTTGATTATGTTGAAAAGGTGTTGCAGAGATTTCATATGGAGAATGCAAAAGCTTTCAACACACCTTTTCCCAGTCGTGTTAAATTGACTAAGGATATGTGTCCAAAGACACAAGAAGGGGAAGAAAAAATGTCTAAGGTACCATATGCTTTAGCTGTAGGTAATTTAATGTATGCCATGGTATGCACAAGACCAGATATTGCACATGTTGTAGGAGTTTTTAGCAAGTATAAGAGTCATCCCAATGTTGAGCATTGGAATGTGGTAAAATGAATTCTCAGGTATTTGAGAGGTACATCCCATAAATGTTTATGTTTTGAGGGCTCTAATACTGATTTAAAAGGCTATGTTGACTCAAATTTGGAAGGGGATATTGATACCAGGCAGAGTACCACAAGTTATGTATTTACAATGGGTGGGAGAATAGTGAGTTGTATTTCTTGGTTGCACAAGGTGGTTGCTTTATCCACCATGGAGGCAAAGTATGTTGTTGCAACAGAGGCGACAAAGGAGATGATATGGCTGTAATTTTTCATAGAAGAGTTGGGAAAACAACTGGCTGAAAATTAAGTGTTTATAGATAGCCAAAATTCTATACATCTTGCAAAGAATTGTTCCTTGCACTCTAAAGCCAAACACATATAGTTGATATATCATTTCATTCGGTCAATTTTGGAGGATGAACAGGTCAAGCTGGAAAAAATACATACAAATGCCAATCCAACGAATATGTTTACAAAGGAAGTGACAAGGGAGAAGTTGAGCTCCTCTTTAGCTTCGGTTGGCATTGGCCTTCAAGGTTGACTTCAAGTATAATAGAGCATCAGGGTCCAAGGTGATTCTTTCCAGTGGGAGTTGTAAGTGCAACAGTGTCATCCATGATTAGTCTCCAAGTGGGAGATTTTTGGTATGTGGCAATTGATCATGCTATACTATACACTCTTCATGTATCCTTGTTGGGGTCTGAGGTCGGGTTGGGCCCCAGGTGGGGGTTCAAGGGTGGTAGCCCCTGAAAAATGGGGTTTTGGGGGTGGCAAGCCCCGATAAAAAAAAAAATCCATTTTTTTCATGCCATCACTGGAAAAGGAAAAATCATTGAAAAGAAAAAAAATTGACTTTGTAAAACCCTAATTCTATAAGATTCTAAAAATCGTGTTATAAGCAGTTGGGATGAGAGTTACAGTACGATGAAAAAGGTGATTATTTGCGAGATTGTAATAATTTTTGCACTAGATAATAAAATCATTGGATGGTTGCGATTTTGTGGATGTAGCCTAGATTGGGTGAACCACGTTAAATTCTCTGTGTTAATTTTTTTGTGTGTTTTATTCCTCTATTTTATTGATCAAATTTTCATTTAATTGTTAGATATCTACCTTCTAACCCTAACAGTTCCTTCATAAAGGAACCCTTCAAGACACAAAGGGGCCCATTAAAAGGAACGCTCCAATTGAAAGATAGAGAGAAGAGAGGGGCTCCTTAAGAAGGACGGACATCTCCAAAACATGTTATCACTACACCCTAGCATAGTGGGGAGGAGAACCATGCAAGATACTATAGAAGGGAGGTGCGAGAACCTCATGAGAAAATGATTTAAATGGATAGGATAGAGGTAGACCTCAATATCACTTATCATTTGAAGAAGAGATAGGTGCATCAACAAATAGATGAGTGATGGCACTAGAATCATGAAGTTGTATGTTTTCCTTCAAGGCCTTACATTCACTAGTGGAATGGCAAGTCACTCAATGGTATGCACAAAAAGAATGTTTTTCTTTATCATGTTTGTGAAAATTCTTATGTGTAGGAGGAGGAAGAGTAATTAAGTGGGCTTTAAGAAGCCTCAACAAAATATTATCTTGCTCAGATAAAGAATGAGGAGTAGGAAGCAACACTTTCTCTTATGGAGAAAAGTTTGATTGCTCACAAGAAGAACACATGAAGACAACAAATAATGAAGGATGGATCAATTCAAGAGAATGAGGTTGAGTAGAAATCATGTTGAAATTCAACCACGGTTTCTGTTTTGATTGTTCATTCAAGCAACCAAGCCCAAAATTACATTAATGAGGCACACATTCTATAGAGACCTAAATGCCTTGTTCGTTACACCCACAAAAATTATGCCCATATCCATATTTAGAGACAAGTTTAAAGTCAAGGCCATAACATGTTTTCAAATTTTGAGAAGGAGGATCTTCATCGAGATAATTATTCCAGCAATGGGGATCATACTCTTCTATGGGATCACCATCAGCCTTCTTGATAGTACTACCAACATTAGCCTTTTTAACAGAAGCATGATCATCTTCCTCAAAGGGAGGAGGATCAACACTAAGAACATTACAATTTGTGTTCACATTATCCTGTAATGTAGAAGAATAATCATATTTTATAGTGGGCTTGGATGATGTTATCAAAAGAGCTAAGTGGATCAGGTTGACTTTATATTCTTCAATGAAGGATTCTATAAAATATAAAAAAACCCCAATCATCACCAAGACATGCATTCTCTTGGGATGAGGTATAAGGATCAAAATTAAGATTTATTTTTTTAGAAAGATCTTCTTTAGGGATATTTATCTCAAGAGAATCCTTTATAATAGGTACTACTAGAGTAGACATCAACACATTGAAAGAAACTGAAGGGATAAGAATAGGCACAACTGAAGCCTAGCCAATAGTTGTCAACTCACATAAGTGTATATCATCGGGTTCAACCTTGGTTGTGACTAATTGATTGCTACAAATAAACTTAATAGATTTATGTAAGGTAGATAGGATTGCACCCATAGCGTGAATCCATAGTCTATTGAGAAGGTTATAAGGAAACTTTTCTAACATAAAATATGCAAGGGTGGGTACAGTAATAGGTCCTAACCTTAAAGGAATACTATCGTGCCTAAAGGTTTTTGACCAACATTATCGAACCCATAAATAAAAAGAGAAGAAGCAACTAGAGAGGAAGAATCAAAATTAATCTTAGGCAATAGATCAATGCTACATACATTGAGTGTCGAACTGGTGTCAATGAGAGTACGTCTAATGATGATTTTATCAATTTTAACTATGATCATTAGTGGGTATGCTTGCTTCTGTACTTCCAGAGGTGGGAGTTACTATGGATAGAACATAATATTCGATGAATCTGCATGAATATGAGACATCAACACATTAACATCCATTGGCCTAGTGGAAGAAGGCAAGAGAATATTTTTCAAGGCTTATTGAATCATACCTTGATAAAGTAGAGCAAACTAAAGCAAGTCCGGCAGTAAGATCTTAGTCACAGTAACACAAAGTTGCTCAACAAGACTATAATCACTAGGTGCTTTAGTTGCAAGTCCAGGTGGTTGAGGAAGTCTTGGTTGAGAAGGTGGTAAATAAGTAGGTTGATCAACATTTTTTTTATTCTTTCTAGTATTATAAGTATGGGCTACTGCTCTATAAGAGGGAACCTTACAAAGATCAGGAGAATCGCCATCAAACGGAATACCATTAATGGAACAAATAATTTTAGGATAAGGACTAGCTGAAGTTAGATGAATGATGAGTCTCTTAGGAATTTTAGGGGTAGTAGAGACATAGATGATATTTACAGATTCCTTACAACTTATAGAGTAATCATTTGAAGAAATATGCTCAACATCCATCCTTGGAGGATCCGATGTGAGAGGAACTCCATCATTCACTAATGCATTATATCTAGAAGAGAGTGCATTGGGATGAAGAGAAGGTAGAATAATATTAAGAAAAGTATCAATGATTTCATCTTCTTGCAACAAAATATCCTCCAAAGAAAGAGGAATTTCATGAGAATGATCAAAGATACCAAGTGACATGGGTAAAGCCAAGTCACCATCACATGCATGAAATGGAACATCATTGACACTTTGAATAAAATTAGATACTGAATTGATAAAAGAGGCGATTAAATTCATTTTGAAACTAATAAGTTAAATATAATAAACAATGCATAAATAGGTCTTTTATAGGTCGGTGCATCACTCTAACAGTACGAAATGGGGTTCAGGGCATCAACCCAAAAAAAAAATTGGAGTAGGTGTTTTCATGTTGGATTCACCAAAATGTAGAGAAGGGGGGTTTGCTACTCATGAGTGATAGGGCAGGGTTGGATGAGACACTCACTGTCCCATGCTCTGGGTCCTTATTCTCAAGAACTCTTAGGTGACTCTCCCACCTTAACCTTTAGGTCCTATTTCAGATATAGAAACCCCTAGTCCTTCTGGCCAACCCCACTATCAATAATCTTTCATACTACCAAGCCAATCTTGGTGCTTTGCCACTATCTCACCTTTGACCCTTATTCTTCCCTAAAGGCCAATTACCCTCAACACTCAATTAGGTACTTTTAGGGGTGTGAAAATGTTGTAAAAGCTTCAAAGTAACCTATTTAGGGTTCTTATACAATCAAAAGACTCCAATTCCCCATCGCTTCCACCAATACCTTTCCTAGGGTTAAAAAAGGCTACAAGCCTAGAGCCCTAGTTAGGCCTCCTAACCTGAGAAAAATGGAAGTTACTCCAAAACCCACCAAAAGACCTAGGTTCTTTGCTTTGGATTAGTGTTTCCCATGTCCACACCTTGAATATTTTCAGGGTTTTGAACCAACACTGCCCGTACACTGCCCATACACAAAAATAGCCAAAACCTAGGGTTTACTAGCCTTTCCCAGGCTGTTTCAAACTGTCAAAGGTTTCACACACCAAATGGGCTGATGGAGCCTCCTCCTGACCATTAGAAATTTCCAAGACCCTCAGCTGAATTCACCAAAAATAATTTCTTCAAAATCTTAACACCCGTGCAAATTATGTACCTTTCACTCTTTGTCATCCCTAGCCAGACTTTGCCTAGCTCGCCTAGGGCAAGACATTGCTAGCAACTCCTAGACACACAAAAAGTCTACAACCTACCATCTGTACAAGAATAGAGACTAGGCACTATTCCCAAAGGGTCGTACAATTTGTATGGTGGGAAAGTGCTCTAGCACTCCATTTCCTAAAAACAGTCTGGTTCAAACTAGCAACAGAGCAAAATTAAACTATTTACAAAAAGTGCTTGCAAATTGAACAAAGAAACCATTTAATGATGTAAAATGCCTATAAACTACTAACACCACATCCTACAATCAAAATAGTAGTAGGTCTAATTCATGAAATCTCTATTTAGATGCAAAAACTCAGAATTTTTAGCACAGAACGTTGTTTTTTTCAATTTCACAACTTTCACTATAACATCAACACTTCCAACCCTATTCCATGGATGAAGCATCTCTTAAATAGGCTTCTAAAAAATTTAAGTTCCTTTTTTCGAACCTATAGAAGACCTAAAGATGAAACTTATAAAATCCACTGTGTTTTTCAACCTTTGGCAACTTTAGTCAGCTCAGTAAGATGAGCTTCTAAACTTATTGAATTCTTGACAACCTCTTTTCCAAAGATCAAAAACACCTCTAAGCTCTCCACACAATGGTCTACAAGACCTTATGAAAAAAAAATATATATATATTCCTCTAGGTTTCTTATTTACCTAATGAAACTACTTGTTGTTCCTTATGTGCTCCTGCACCAATGAGTCTCTTTATTCTCAAGAGAATCCCAAGGAGTGAACTGCCTTAAACTACCTCAAAGAAAAGAGTAAGAGTTCGAGAATCAAAAAGAGCAGTCCATAGAGGTTTTTCAGACAAACTAACAGGTTCTTGTCCAAAGGACAACAACGTGGAACAAGGATGATAGTGCAGAAGGCTTGAGTCCCAAAGGCATGTTAGTGTCTTGTATAGGCCAAAAATTGAGAATATCATAGAAAACAACAAATCAACCACTAAAAAACTAATTGCTAAGAACTTCCAGAATGCAGGAAAGTAACATAATATGATAGAAATAAAATAAAGTAAATTAAACTAAGTCATATATAGATTAAATTATGATAAAATGAAAGAAAAGGAAGAAAGCACTCACAACCAAGCAATGAAGCCTCCAAAAAGTAGATATCTTCAACACCTACACACATAAGAATGAGGAAAAATGTTGGGGTTGTTTAGGGGCTTGCCACAATCAAACCCTTGTTTCAGTGTTCCCACCTCCATAGATAGCCAAATAGATAGAGAAATCCAACAAAGTAAGTAAATATGAAGTGATAAAATTAATCCCCACTCAAGGAGGAGAACCCATATCATGAGATAGATATATAGAAAAAATAGTAAAATGCTTAGAAAGGGGATGTGAGAAATCCCAAGATGCTCAAAGATACGAGATAAGAAAGATATCACATACAAGGCTTGAGGGAGCCAAGGAGAGAGATATAGCTATGCGAGCCAAGAGAGTTGCAAAGAGTGTTGGAAGAACTTGAGAGCTTGAGTGTTGCAGAAATCTATAGAGAGCTACGTAAGAAAGAAAGAAAGAGAGGAGTATCTACAAGAGAGAAAGACCAAAAAGAAGCCAAATGTATTGAAAATATATCTTTTAAAGAGAGAAGAGGAGGGAAAAGAGGCTTCTTGATCCCTTACAAGGCGTCTCGAGTTGTTACCACTGACAAAAGGATCCAACAAGTGGCAAGGCACTCAGAAACGATCATTTGAATGTCAAAACATCATAGGACGCTAGTGTGGCATGCTATTGTGCAAACACATCACACTACAAAATTCCAAGAACAAGAAAAGCACAAGGTTTGATGCAAAGCTGATGCATGAAGGAAGCTGCTAAAAAGGGGTCCTGAGCATTTTGAAAGGGGAAAAGGCTAATGCAAGGGTTAAAATGAGCCTACACAAATACTAAGGGAGTGGACACTAAAGTGGATACAAGAATGTATGTGAAATTACAAGGGGTGAAATTTTAAAACATTACAATTATCTAAGTTGATAAGGTAAACAAAAACATTAAGAAGGAATCATCTACATTCAACACATGACATAAAAAATCAAAGGAAAGATTGAAATTTCAACATAAGAAGAAAATACATAAAAGGTAATATGTTGGCTCATGGACTAATTGTATTGTATTTTATTTAATTCAAAATGAAGAGCTCCACAAACTCATACCATTTTACAATGTGAGAGAACCCAAAAAAATTCCACCCAAGAACTAAATCCCCCTTTTCCTTTACAAAAGGAGGTATATTTAACTTTTTAGTTTGTAAATCCTGTTAAACATGATAATTAGCAATAAACTCAAAATATTAGATTTATTTTATTTTTGGAAAATAGTCACTTTTATAACCTAAATATTGGAGGAATCCAAAATGAGTCGTTTGGATTGATGAGATTATCATAGTACCTCTTCAAGAAAGAATTAATTCCTAGCATTAGCAACACACATAAGCTCTCCTTTAGTAGTTGGATTTTAGGGAAGCATAATCCATTCATTTTATTCAAAGTCATAAAATTTAGCCATATCCAAATAGGAATAATCTTATTCAAATATCTTCCAATTAGGTACACATTCCCATCCAAGGAATCTACATTTATATCACCATGATATTCAAGTAAATACATCTACTGTCATTTTCAATAGTATTTATTTTTTGGCCACTTGTCTTGTATTTAGTTGAAACATTAAAGATACCATTAACATCAATGTCAAAGTATATAGTAATATGAGAGATACTACTTGGAGAAAGGGAAATGCTAGTGAATTAAAAATTCTCCCAACAGGTTGACTTTAGTCATTTTCTTCAAAATAATTTTGACAAACAAATTGATTTGACCAATTCCTCCACTTATATACATCAACATATATTTCTTTTATCAACAACTGTTGGAGATTGTGGCAATCTGTTGTCATTAGTGTTGTCATTGATGTCAACTTACGTCAACATTTGGTGTGGTTGGGATAAGATGGTGTTGAGAAGGTGTTGCAGATGGGGATATTTTTGCAATCTCTAGTGTGGTTTTGATGAGGTGTTTGTGGTGTTGAGCAAGCATTTCTGATGTAGCTAATTCACTTCGTTTCCAAGTGATTTTGAAAACAAATGAATAGAGAGTGTACAAGGTAGCAGGGTTGTGTTCTACATTATGTTCCAAATTTCTTCATGGTTGAAGATGTTCTAGTGCAGGTTGGATGAGATGAATAGAGGTTTTTAGTGGTTTTATATCCAAAGTTTCAGGTTCTAGATCATGCAGTAGTGGAAGATGTGTCTAATAGTGTGTTTCCTGTGAAGAAGGTTGTCTAGAAGAAATGGAATTACTCCATATTTCTCTACATTGAGGTTTCTTGTCTTGCGTATTTAGGAACATTCTCATATTGATTGTATCTACCTTTCCCTAGAGTTTTTAGTTTTTAGTTGTTCCACAAGGTTGGTTAGTGAGTTGTACGTCTATGACAGTGTGGTTGGTTGCATAGGATGATAGTATTCTCAATTTTAGGTGGTTGTGGTAGTGTTTCTTAATATTATGATTGTTTTGGAATATTCTAAGATGTAGTATAGTGTTTCTATGTGGTTTGTAACATGTTTTCAAACCTGGTGATGTGTGTATGTGGTTGCTTGGTAGTGTTAATGTAGGTTTGGACAACTTGGAGTGTTAGCATTACTTGTGGGTCTGATTTATGGGTTTTCCAAGCTTGGTGTAACATTTCGATGTAGATTTGGGTCCTGGTTAACCCTTGGTTTGAACCACCTTCACTTTTTTCCACCATAGAAGTGTTTGGTTCCAACCTATTTGGTGGTGGTATGTTTGAGGTCCATACGTTTCATTGAGGTCGACCTAGACAAGGTTGTTTGAGGTCGTGGAGGATATATAAGAAATTTTAATTCTTGGAGATGTGTGTGGTGTGAAAATATGTAAGTGTAATCAATTTTTTTGATCTAAGTGCTAGCTTAAATTCGTAAGGCTATCAGAAGCAATGAGTAGAAGGTGTCTATATTTTCAGTATACTTGAAGTTGCTAGAGGTAGTGAGTCAAAGGTTGCATATGGTGTAGAGTTGTTGTGGTGGATCTTCCTATTTCTCTGGGGTAGTGAACCTCTTTGCAACAGTCTTCTTCTATTCTCTTTATATTCCATATAGTGAGTCCTTTGGGCAGTGAGCCATTCTTTTCTTCTGGGTAGTGAGCCTTTTGTAATCAATGTTATTCATATATGTGTGAGTTAATCCTCACCATGGTTTTTCCCTGATTAGGGTTTTCTACTATAGAGGAGGAAATTTGTAACCCTCAAGTCTTGAGACAAGCAAGATTCTTCAAGGAGCAAATGGTCCTCAACTACCTCAGACTACCTAATAAGCTGGAAAGGAATAGAGCTCAAGTGATGGGGTAAAAATGTGAGAGTTATAGAATCAAAAAGAGTAGGTCATAGAGGTCTTCTAGATAGACTATAAATATCTCGACCAAGGATGGTAGCACAAAACATAGATGACAATGTGACACTCTAGCATCCCAGAGGCACACTGGCATCTCATATGGACTAAAATTTGAGAATGTCAGAAAGTAACAATATGACTACTCACTAGTAGAATTTAGAAAATAAATGATTAGGTTACCAAAAATTTTAGTTACAACAACTAAAAGACTAAATTTTACTAATTTTTTGCAACTCAGCTATAAATGAGTAAATAAATGACTAATTTGGTCGTTGACTAAAATATTATTTAATCATAGAAATAAAAATGACTAAATAGCTAGTCACCAAATAAAAATTAGAAAAAAAATTAGAAAGACATTTTGGCCAATCATTGGCATGATGTATTGCATGCGTTGATGTATTGGTTCTTATTCACATTTATTCACATTCATTGCAGAAATATTCCTCACTTCATTCGTTAGTTGTAGGTTAGCCTAGCACTGAGGCATGTTGATCAGTTATAGCAGCTACTTGCATGGGCGATAAAGATTCAGAGAGGAGTTCAAGACTTCTAAAAAGGTGGGAAAGAGCAAGGAATTCAAAGTTTTCAACAATGAATTTGAAGTCAGCAAGGACCTCTACAAAAAAGTCAGATTTGGGGATGCCCTCTGCAGTGAATTCAATGGTAATATGAAACCCTCATTACATTAAACAAAAAATCTATAGCTTTCTAATTGGCAACCTATAGTAGTTACAATCTACTACTCTTAATAATGTTCCTTTACAATCTTTCCACTATTTTGCTTCATAATGTGTTCAAGCTAAATATAATAAAATTTGGGTGTGAGTGCCAAAATAGAATTTCCTTAAACAATTTTTATACATTTTCACTGCAAGTGAAAACTATCCTTGTGCAAAGTAAACAAGTGCTCGATTTACCCACACATTAGGCATCTAAACAAATATGTTTCTTGTTGTAGCTTCTTGTACCTATGTAAAAATTTCCTTTGCAATATCAAATTGACCCCTTTTAGCTAGCACAATGGCTAGCCCATTTGCAACATAAACATTTCCTAGTCTTTGTGCCAACACTTTACAATATAGTTCCCTAGCCTTCTCAAGATGTTGTGCCTCCAGCTTTGGATCCCCCCTCTCATTGCGAAAAGCTACAAAATAATTCCAATTTCCAAGTGAAATGTCAACATAAGAATTGTTTGCATCTTATTCACTTTGTGGAGCTTTAATTTTTTCTTTTGCTTTAAGCTTGTCATCTATTTTTAGTTCCATTGTTCCAAGAATAGATAAATAATTTGATGGGTTTTTATCCACCTTAAGTGCACCCCCAATCAATTCTAGGCTTATTTGGATCTCATTCCAATCCTGATCCATGGCTGCAAGACTTAGATATGCATCTACATAATCAAGAAACTTGAACAATATTAGCCTGTATAAAAGATTTGTTGTTTCCATATCATGTAGTTGTTCAAACAACCTAGCAAGATTAAATAGTGTTGTGACTTTATCCCATGGTAACTCAAGTGAAACACCACCTTCTTCTAGTCAATGGAAGAATTTCATATCCTTAAAGAGCACAGGAAAAAATGAAAAAATGGCATTAGGGCTTTTATTTATGAATTCAACCCAAATGACATTTCCTAATGCCTCCATAAGATTTTATTGAGACAACTCTAGTTCATCATGCTCAAAATGGAGAACCCCAATGTTTAACAATTGAATGGGTGCTTCTTCTCTGCTCTTCTTCAAAAGAGACTTTGTTGTCTTAAGAGAATCTAAGGATGCACTAGGGTCTGAGAATATTAATAACTCACCCATCTTGATAAATGCATGGGAATCACGTGGATCTATGTGATTTTCCTTTCTTAATTTACAAATCCTTCTCTTCCTACCCTTTTTGAGAATATATATGGCCTACAATTTTTAAGCTCTCACAGTTCTCGAGGTGGACCTCCAGAACCTTTTCAAAATTGAGAAAGAACTCTTAAGATCTCCCAGCTTCAATTGAACCTATCCACAAAATCATGTTGCCTCTAGATTTCCTTGACTAGTTTCATGTAGTAATGGACAGTGGTGTCATAATGACCTTTACTATGATAAGATCATGCAAGATTATAATATGAATTATATTTCATGAGAGGGTGGTCGGTTGAAACAAGAGTTGTCTTAGTCAACTGTTCCACAAGAAAATGTTTCCCTGTAGTGAAGAAAAAATGGTTTGCTAAATGATTCAATGACATTGCACGATACAGGTATAATTGAATGGCTCTACACATATTTTCCATTCCTTCATGAACACTGCCTTTTTCACTAACTGTGAGAATCCTACAAGTAAAAAATACACAAAATTGACCATAGAGATTTATATAGAGGTAGAACATCATTTCCTAATGCCTTCATAAAAATTTGTTGAGCCAACTCTAGTTCACCACACTCAAAATGAAGAACCCCAATGTTGTTTAACAATTGAATGGGTACTTCTTCTTTGCTCTTCTTCAGAAGAGACTTTGGCATCTTAAGAGAATCTATGGTTGCACTGGGGTCTAACGATATTAATAACTCACCCATCTTCATAAATGCATGGGCATCATGTGGATCTATGCAATTTTCCTTTCTTAAAATTTCCAAAGCCTTCCCTACCTAACATTGTTGAGAATATATATGGCCTACAGCTTTTAAGATCTCACAATTATTAGGGTGGACCTTAAGAACTTTTTCAAAATTTGAGAGAGAACTCTTAAGATCTCCCAACTTCAATTGAACCTATCCAAAAAATCTTGTGGCCTCTGGATTTCCTTGACTGATGCCATGTAGTATTGGCCAGTTGTGTCATAATCACCTTTACTATGATAAGATCGTGCAAGATTATAATATGAATAAGATTTCATGAGAGGGTGGTCAGTTGAAATAAGAGCTCTCTCAGTCAATTGTTCCACAAGAAAATGCTGCCCTATGAAGAAAAAATGGTTTTCTAAATGATTCAATGCCATTGCACAGTACATGTATAATTAAAAGGCTCTAGGAATCTTTTCCATTCCTTCATGAACACTAGCTTTTTCACAAACTATGAGAATCCTACAGCTAAAAAGTGCACAAAATTGACCACAAATATTTTTCCCCATTTCAAACATCAAAATTGCCAAAAAAATGTGTTTAAAACCTACAAAAAAATGCAAATAAAATCACACTGATTTTCATGCCAAAAAAATGTGTTTAAAACCTACAAAAAAATGCAAGTAAAATCACACTTATTTTCATGCCAAAAAACACTGTGAGACCATAGCTTGTTGCTCACTATTAAGCTTTGATAGATTTTTTCCAAGCATCCATAGCTTTTTTGAAATCGCCTGCTTTAGTCTTTTAGCCATAGCAGCAAGAAAGCAATTTTTTTGATAAAATGCTTTGATAGATATGTATGAAAAATGTGGTAACATAGAAAAGACAATGAACTTTGGAAAAAATGCCTCAAAGAAATGTGGTCTCATGGTGATGGAATTCCATGAAGAATTCCATAACAATCAAATTGTTATGGATTGTCATGGCATTCCATCACCATGAGACCACATTTATTTGAGGCATTTTTTCAACCAATTTGTTGCCTTGTCTTTGTTATTTCTTACTATTATGCTTTGATAGATCTTTTCCAAGCATCCATTTCTTGTTCAAAAGAACTTGTTTTATGATTTTAGCCATAACAACAAGGCAATGAACTCTTTGATAAAATTCTTTGGTAGACATGTATGAAAAATGTGGTGGCATAGAAAAGGTAGTGAACTTTTTGAAAAAATGCCTCAAAGAAATGTGGTCTCATGGAATGACCTGACAAACAAATGCAATTGGAAGCTTCTCCTAGTTATTAGTTATGCAATGTGAAGTAGTGCATAACTACTTAGGTTGACTTTGTAAAAACTATATTGTAATTGAAATTTTTTCATCTATCGGCATCTAGTTATTAGTTATGCAATGTGAAGTAATGCTTTGAGTTTGAAAGATGTGCAATGCAATGTAATGAACAATTTGAATATAAACTACAAAAATCTATTTTTTACAATTCATTAGATAAACTCTCTATTTTATTTTCTCTCTATAACTCTTGCTATGGAAATTCCTTTCAATTAAAAAAAAAAATTGTCTCTTATTCTATAATTTTTTACATTTTGTCATTTTTCAACATCTAGTTATTAGTTATGCAATGTGAAGTAATGCTTTGAGTTTGAAAGATGTGCAATGAAATGTAATCAAAAATTTGAATATAAACTACAAAATCTATTTTTTACAATTCATTAGTTAAACTCTCTATTTTGTTTTCTCTCTATAACTCTATTGCTATGGAAATGCCTTTCAATTAAAAAAATAATTTGTCTCTTAGTCTACAATTATTTGTTTCTATGTGTAGAACATTACAAATGGATCAACATTGAAGGTTGACTACAAATCAATACCATAAATTTGATGAGAGAGTAGTTGATGAGAGGGACATGGACAAATATCCATGTCCATGTAATGACTATCTTGGTGGAAAGGTGAATAAAAGAAGTTTGATTTATCAACATATAATAAGATATGTGAATAGTAGTATAAGCCATTGAAATGTCAATTATTATGAATATATGATAGAATGGAAGAGTGTGAGAAATGAAGAGGCAACAAACATAGATTAAGTCACACCAAACATATATGAAGAGGAAACAATGTTAGACGAAGGGTTTGAAGTTAGTAGAATGTTGAATTAGGGTTAAACGATGATTGGCCCAAGTTTATGGAGGATGCTTTAAAGCCTATGTATGGTAATTGCAAGTTAAGTCATTTGACAAAAATCCTTCAAATTCTTAACTTGCAAGTGGTGTTTGGTTGGACAAATGAGAGTGTAGGTCAGTTATTGGAATTATTAAGTTCATTGTTATCACCTGACTCCACATTGCCAACAAAACAAAGTCAATGTAGAAAGGAAATCACTAAGCTAGGCTTAGGGTATGAAAACATTCACACATGTGTGAATGGTTGTGTATTATTTTACAAGAATCTTGCAAGTGAGAGTGAATGTTTGAAATGTCATGAAGCAAGGTATAAACAAGGGTTGAAATCAGTTGTGGTTCCTATAAAGGTTCTTTGCCACTTTCCGGTAATACCACAATTACTCTGAATGTATAGGTGTAGAGACATTGCTGAACATATAAAATGGCATGCCTAAAATAAGAGCACTAATGGAAAACAACAACACATGCCTGATTCTAAGATGTGGATGGAATTTGATAACAAATGGCCTGATTTTTCTCAAGATCCTCGTAGTATAAGGTTGGGTTTGGCTCTAGATGAGGTGAACCCTTTCTTAGATCAAAGAACTAAATGGTCAACTTGACTAGTGTTTTTAATAAATTATAACTTTCCTCCATGGTTAGTAACTAAACCATTTTTCTTAATGCTATCATTGATTATACTAGGAAAGAAAAGTGTGACTTTAGAAACAACTGATGCTTATCCAAAGCCATTATATGATGAGCTAATTGAATTGTGGAAATGAATTGAATCAATTCAATCTTTAAGGGATGGCCATTCAATCAAATTCACTTTAAGAGCTTCCTTATTGTTTACGATTCATGATCTTCCTACATATGGCACATTGTCTAATCTTAGTGTTCATGGATACCATGGATGTTCTACTTTTTACAACTTTAAGGATTTTGTGAGGAACTCAAGAAGTTTGCATAAGTGTATTTATTGTGGACATTGTGCTTACCTTAAAATGGATCATCCATATCGTCAACAAAAAACATGGTTCAATGGTCAAGAAGAGAATAATGAAGAACCATTGTTAATAACAAGTGATTACATTGTTGAGAATGGACAAAAAGAATTTCATTTATTGAAAATGATGGGATTTCTTGTAGTAGATATGATCCATGTAATGAAAGCGGTATAAAAAGGTTGTGCATATTCTATAAGTTTCCATACTTTAAGGATATAACCATTAGGCATACTATTGACTTTATGCATACTGAGAAAAATATAGCCTATGCTATTATAGAAACTCTTTTTGGTGCTTTTGATATTATTTCATCACGTGAAGACTTTCGACAACTAAAGATTCATCAAAATATTTGGGTTGAAAAATATGATGATGAAAAATATAGAAAACCTAGTGCTCCTTATGTCTGGAAAAAGGAACAACATGCACAATTCTTACAATTGATGTCTTAGGCTCGCTTTCCCACTAGATATGTAAGTAGAAGTATTAGAAGCCAAACTGACATTGATGGCTTAAGAGACCTCAAGACCCATGACTATCATGTCATAATGAAGAATATTTTACCTATTGTGGTAAATAATTAAGTTTGGAAAAGGGGCCAAGATTGGCAGTTATAAGGTTGGGCCTAACATTAAAGAGAATGAGTTTCCATGCATTAGATCTTTCGAACTTTGATAATTTGAGGGAGGATGTTTTTGAAGTTCTTTGTCTATTGGAATGGGAATTTCCACCAACAATCTTTAACATATCTATGCATCTTTTGATACATCTAAAATATGAACTAAAGCATTGTGGCCCAATAAGAACAAGATCGATGTATCCTATAGAACGATATATGAAGGTTTCAAAAAAAATTGTTCATACTAGGGAAAAACCAAAAGGCAACATGTCTAAGGGATATTCAATGCAAGAGGCCATGTTATTTTGCACAGAATATATGAAGGATTTAAAAAATTTCAATCAACGTGTATGGGATGATGACAAAGAAGAGACAGTTGTAGGTGAAGTATTAGAAGGAAATGGATGTCGCTTCAAGCTATCACATGAAGAAAGAAGTGTGATACATGCCTATATTCTTCAAAACACATTTTCATTCGATAAGTGGTGCAGGTAAAAAAAAATTAGACAATAATTTATTTTCTCAATTGCATTTACACATTTATATTATTAATCTTACTATTTGTATGTTAATATTCTATGTAGAAAATATGAAGAAGACAATCAAGCTTGGATGCAACATCGACCTCAAAAGTGCAGACATCATGCTGATTTGATTGGAGGTGATTCTTTTCCAAAATTTGAAGAATGGATTGCTAATGCAATCAATGATGCAAAAGGATGTCAAGATATAACAACAGAGGAAAGTGAGCTTTCACAATCTCCACATTTATGTGCTACACATTTTAGTGGAATGTGGGCCTATGGTAGTCATTTAAGAGTGGAAAATAAAGACAAAAGAAAGAAAATTTGTGATTGTGTTAGTGCTAAATTTCTTCATGAAATTTAGAAGAAATTTTATGTTGGATTCATCCAAGAAATTATTCTAGTGGACTATGGTGAAAATAGTCCTATATTATTAAAATGTAAGTGGATCCAACCATCCGCAATAGAATTTGATGAGTATGGATTTGTACACACAAATACAAGACAATTTTTATCAGAGATGGATGAGCCATATGTTTCCCCTCTTCAAATTAACCAATCATTTCTAATTGATGATGTAAGAAGCCCAGGATGGTCATATGTCATTCAAACAAAGTCTCATTCAAAATGAAAAATCATGGAATTTATTGATATAATGCCTGATGGGTAATATGTTAATTTACAAGAAACATTCAAAGAAGTGGATGAAGATGATGATGAAGTGTTTGAAGAATAAATTTTGATTACCAATGAAGAGATTGGGAGAGAGAATGCATTGCATGTCACAGATGAGGATGGGGAAGAAAATCAAGTAGATGTAGACACGAGTGATCAGGATTCTGATCTTGCTAGAAATGCAGATGATTATGATGATGTTTTGTCACCTTAAGAGGTTAGCTTGTCACCTAAACTTTGGTTATATGTATGGTGTAATTTATTATTGAGTGTAATAAAGATCTAATTATAGGTAATGCTTATTCACTGTTGTTTTACTGATACATTTTTGAATGTAATCATCATTATTTTTCTGGTACACTGTATACAAAACCTGAGATGTTCATTGCTGATTTGAAGTGCATTTAAAGTTAGGTTCAATCATTCTTCTTAGTTTTCTTACTTTGGTTGAAAATTTGAAATTAATTTTGTTTAGTTAGAATATAATTTCTTGTATGTCCTATATGTTTTCTAGATGCAAACATATAATGAACATTTGTGATTTAATAATACATATAGATATCTTAACATTAGGTGAACTAAGCATCCTTATTACAAACAAAGAAATGATGTCTTAGGTCTAACTGACACTGAAAACTAAAACTGATAGATTGCAAAATTAGAAAATTGTTCAATCTTTTTAATAAAATGATATATAAAATATTGCATTCATAATAAAATCCAATACCACACTAATGTAGTAGTCAATAGAGGTATGCACGGGATGGAGAGACATATAGCTCAATGTATAAATGCTTACTGTAATATCGCGACAACCAAATATGAATAGTGTGGGGTGGCAATGAGAACATGTTAACAACTAAAGTAAATTTCAGTCCTGTAGGGGTAAACAGTGACACTGCAGTATGGTGGTGAATAATCACTCAACCACTAGAATTAACCCAATCTCTCATGGGAGTCCAAAGGGGTGTGCATGGGGTGGCAATACTACTAACCCTACAATACCACTACCTTGCAATGGTCTTGATATGACAGAGTGGTATGGTGATGAACAGTCACTCAACTGCTAGAATTAACCCACTATCCCATAGGAGTCCAAAGGGGTGTGCACGGGGTGGCGGTACTACTAACACTACCCTGCAGTGGTCTTGAAATGACAGAGTGGTATTGTGGTACAAGTTTTCAAAGTATTTAATGATTACACTGTTCAATTCCCCAAGATCAAAGGCATGTATTCAAACTTGAAATATGGGTAGATTCTAAAATATTTTGCATGAATTGACATTAATAGTGAGGTGACTGAGCTCAGCAACAAATATTACTTGGGACTCGGCGATATTTTGGCAATCATTCACATAGCTCAACATACCAAAGGAAAGGGAGTTCAAGCAGGAAGACTTTGCAGTTGTTATTTCGTCAAGTAAGTTCACAAAAACCCTCTATAGCAAGTGTATAAGAACTGAATTTTCTTCTACAAGTAGACACTTAAAGAAATCAAGTAGGAGTAAATTCTTCATCATACCACCCAAAATAAGTCAACTTGCAAGTAAAAAGGAAGATTCCATAGTTTCTAAAAGAGAGAAGAGGTCCCTGCAACAATCTATTTTAGATGTGTTACCTAATTCTATAAGCAAAGGATTCAAAAAGGTGTTTAGAGATGCAACCCATGGATGTAGATACCCAATTATCCCTATCTCAAGGTGGGATCTATTTTGGTACTTCTATGAAAAAAGGGATGACAAGATTCCAGTTTCGAATCCTTGGACCTTAGATTTTGACAAATTGATAGTCCCAAATGTCTTCGTAGATGTTGATTTTATTAAAGTATTGGCACAATATTATCACCCGACTACCAAGACTATAAGAATTCTAGATGGTTCACCATTAGTGGTGTTGACTAAAGAAGCAATTATAGAGTGTTTTACGTTAAACAAGCAAGTTAACACTAAGATCAACTTGGAAAAAAGTGAGGAGGATTATAGGAGATTGAGAAAAACCTACAAGAGTGATGAACTTCCTTTACACATGAAAAGGGGTGTAAACAATAGGAGTATACCTATCTCCCCCTCCCAAATTGAGTAATTTTCCATAGGATACTTCCAAGTATATTTCAAAAGAACTTATTTTTCTTTGTGCCAAGTGCTTGGAATAGATGTTGAAGAGAGGATTCCAACCTATCTCATGATGATAGAAATAAAGAAACAAAATATTGAAGTCAACATTGCATATGACTTTGCTATTGAAATTGAGAAAGGGATACATGAGGAATTTTTGCAAGTAAGAGAGAACTTAGCTCCCATCACTTTCAAGAAATCCTCTCTACTATGTTATTTAATATTGTACCAAAACAAAAACATATGGACTAAAAGAATGTGTTTTGGAATGACTAACGATGACGGGAATAGGTTGCTTGTACAAAACTGGTGTTACATCTAGGGTAGTAGATGTAAAAATAGTGATTATGTAATATTTCATGATGATTTTGTAATAAAGATCATGGCCAGTCTTGGTCATATTTCACCAATATTTCCTAATAAAATCATGCAAGTATTAAGACCTTTCGCATTGAAGCTAGAGCAAGGACACACTCACAATTTTAGTGTCTGGTTCTTAGCAAACCAAATCGTAATAAGGGTCTATGGGTGTCCTCAAGCCCCACATGTTTTACCTAAATTTGTTTCTATTTGAATTGCATTTTTAGAATTTATGTGGAAAATGTTATGGATGGAGCAAGATGTTATGAAAAGATAGAAAAAGGGGAAATTTATCCTTGAACTAACTAAATGTGAGGAGCTATTTGTAGGGTCTAACACTCTTGAGGAACTACAAAAATATTTGAAGATGAAGTATTCATTGAAGTCACGACAAGAAAGGGTCTTTGATCTTGAAGGGAATATTAATTTTATAAAGCATACACTTCTCACTAAAGCTGGGATTACCCATGTAATGGATTATGAAGAAGATGTGATAATAAATTGCTTTACACTTGATGGAGTTTTTCAAAGAAAGAGGAAGTGGGAAATCATAAAGAGGCTTGAGGAGGAGAAGAAAAGGGACATTGGATTCCAAGGATTCTATGTTGAAGAAGGGGATCCTATCAAAAGGATGAACTTAATAATTGAAAACTTTGAACGATTATATGTTGAACCAAAAAAGAAACTTGAGGGTCAGTCTTTAAAATCCTCCAAGCTTCCCATCAAACCAAGTGGTATTGTAATCACATATCCCCTATCAAAAATTTCCACAATACAATCAGAAGCATCCCCTAAGCAACCAAATCTTAAAAGGCAGAAGACACATGGACTGGCCCCCTTAGTGGCATAGGAAATACATGAAGGAGTAGGGGATACTAAAGAGGTAGCTGATGTACTTTTGAATTTTAAAGATGATGAAGTTGATTAGCCACCGCCTAAACTTGAAACTGATGCTCACAAACTAGAAGAAAGAGTGGATATACATGGGAAAAATGAGATTTATTGAAGATGATGAATTTATTCAAACTCTTGAGTTTAAGGATTTTTTTGTTTAAGATGAAAATGAAAGAATTTGAGGAGAGACTCCAAATTAATAAGATGGGCACTGAGGAGCTACAACATGACCAAATTGTTTCCTAGAATTTTGAATAACTTAGGATTAATGACATTATTGTTATCCCCCAAGAAGCAAGAAAATTTGTCTTAGAAAGAAATATACTAATTATTCCTAGGATGGAGTTAAAAATATATATTCTTACTGGATCAAGTAAGAAGCCAAGAATATCCCATTTTGGTTTCTAAATTCAATTCAGATGAGGGAATGAGTGTCATAGGTTGCAATCAAACAATTAAAACCCTAGCCTTTAGGACAAAGCAAAAAAGAACAGAAAAACCAAAATTGCTTGATGATGTAAAAGAAATGAGAGGGACTGCCATGGTAAAGGCACTTCAAGACACATCGGCATTGGAGGCAACTACTATGAAAATGCACTCAACAATGTTTACTAGGGATGCGGTTAAAGCTATGGAGCTTATATTAATAAAATATGAGAAAGCATAGAGTGATTTGCATGATGAAGTGAATAGGTTATTCATAGAAAATGTGAAATTAAAAGGGAGGCTAAAGGGATCAAGTCCTTCCCAAAGCACAAAATTAATAGTATACCATCCCCCTGCCATCCAAAGTGATACATGTGCAATCATTGTTGAACAAGTAAATGTGCTAAAACAAGAAATTGAGAAGTTGAAAATGATTAATTAAGAAACAAAGGAAAGAGCAAAGAGAGAAACCCTCAGGGTATTGGAATAGATCTTGGAGCATAGGGTTAAACTAATTGTGGAAAAATTAGAAAATGTGTATGAATGTTATGTCTCCTTGTCACAAGTAGTTGATCAGATAAAGGCCCATGTACCTATATTGGACCCCTTATTCAAGAAATGGCAACATGTACATCACACCTTAATGACTTTGTGTAGAAATTTACAAAGGAGTGTTGAGGCCCTCATAGCTTTAAAGCCTACTAAGAAAATGGTCTGAATGGTCATAGATGAATTTCAATACATATCTACAAAAGAGAAAAAGATATAGGCAAGAATGGATTCATTTCACACACTAAAGTAGTTATTCATGCCTAAGATACTAAGGGATGATGATCAACTGAAAGGCTCCAAGGATTCGATAGATGAGTTTAGAAAAATTGTTCCCAACTATCTCACTAATTTATAGAAGGATGGTGAGATAAATCTTCCCTACCTCAATTTAATCTTGGATAGAATAATTCCACTAGATGTTGGATACTCAAAATTCATCACAAAAGGAAAGGCGTTATTAAACAATAGATGGAAGAGTCACTTGGCCAACACAAAAAAAATATAGGAGTGCAAATGGCCTCATGATTACACAATGTACCATTGGGAGCAAGCATATCTAGCTCCCCTAGAAGAATAGGCCTTGTAGTGAATTACTAAGCCTTGCAAATACAATCATGGAGGGAGTACCTTTCTAGATTTGAATGATCGTGGGTACCTTATGATGAGTAACGAACTTTCGTATCTTGCAAGTGTTGTGGACTTCAACATCCGATCATTTCTCTTCATTTCTCATCTTTCATTGCTTTTATATAATCCTATGTAAATAATGATAACTAAGACTTTTTGATTTATGTTAAAAGTGGGTAACTAAAAAAGACACTTTTTGACATGCCAGTCAGGATAAAATTTTGAAACATATTGTACAATATTTTTGAAGATCAATAGAATGAAGTTATAATTGGTGACCAAATTTTGGTTTCAATTGTTTGTTGAAGTGAATTAATGAATGTTATCTTGTTGTCTCCAATTTGATCTTTCCTTGTTATTTAAATCAATATATCAAGGGTATATATGGTTTATCAAAATATATTTGTTGTCAAACAATTCATTTTGTACTACATTTTGGTGCCAAATCTTTGGTAATTATGGTTAGTTTCATTACATTCAAATTCTAAATTCTAGGAAATTATATACAGTAAATAGATTGATGGCTATTTGGATAGTGAAATTAACTCTCTTATAAATTAACTAAAATATCTTGTCTTGAAATATATAGAAGCATTATTTTAATTAAAGAGTATTTTATGGTTATTTTTCTAACAATGATTAACAATGATTTTACAATGCAGCTAGCTTGCTATTTTCATTCAAGATACAAGTCATGATCAAAGTCAAGAACATACCAAGAAGATGGTACTCTACTTCAAACCCTCAACCTCACTTAGTTTAGTCTACTTACATGGGGATATCAAGGAAGTTGTTAAACAATTAATATATATCATTTTTTTCTTGGAAAGGAGAATCTTGTGAGATCCAATATGGAAGTGGATCAATATCTAGTTTCTTAAGTAAAGATGATGTCACAAATGGAAAAATTGTTGTGAAACATCAGGTTAGTAATCTTTGGATTTTAAGGCTTCCCAGTTGGATACAAAGATCTTTTCTCATCAACTTAATTTGGAATTTATGTATAAATGGATTCTTTCATGGTGTAGGTCTTTACTAAGACAACACATGAACCAAGGATGAATTTTTTGTTGTCTAACTTTGATGGCATTCTTGAGCTTGGTTTCTAGGAAATTTTTGTTGATAACGTTCCAATCTGGTTAGTGTTGATAGCCTTCATTCTATAATCTGAGTGTATCACCTTTCTTAAATTTTGAACAAGGTTCTGAAATCAAGGGTTCAATATGCATATTCCAGGCCTATGTTGAACACTCTATTTAAGGCATTTGTTGACAAGGCTATAGTTTTTTAATTGATTTACCTTTTTGTTGTGTTTGGACTTACTTTTGTAAACTTGCAATATACAATGCACTTCTATTCTTTTTGAATTGAGACTAATAGTAATTTTGTTGGTTGTATTGAGGCACAACTTCATTCATGGTGGAAAAGGTAGCACCCTATTGCTCATATCAAATGACACATTGCATATAAAGGAGGAAAGATTCTAGCTGGGTTATTGTTGATTGTATTAAAGGAGAGAGTTTCATATATGGGACACAATCAACACTCTCCTTCTTGGATTCTACATGTTACAACTTGCTCCAAGAAAATTTCCCACATTGTAGAAGTTTTAAGACATGAAAGGGGCATGTGCTCGCATTGAAGGGCTCCAAGCATGTGTTTCCATCATTGCATAATTTTTTTAGAGAAGTTTCTTTCTTGCAGTCATTTCTATGCAATATTGTAACTCAAATTTTCAGTCTTGTGACTGAAAATAAAATTTGTAATACTCTATTTCTAAGCTATAACTAGAAAACCTTTCTTTTATTAATAAAATTCACTAATTTTTCCTTCTCAATGGTTGTCTTATTGTGTGCAATTGATGATTGATGTGTATTTTTGTGTTTTATGTTTAAATCATCAAATATCAATCAATTAAAATGACTAAATATACTACCAATTGATAGAAATTAGTGAACAGTCAATAAATATGACTAGATATATGACTAGTGAAATTAGTGAATAAAATTGACTAAATATACTACCAAATTGATCAAAATAATGATTAAAATTAATGACTGAATACACTACCAATGCATAGAAATCAGTGAATAAAAATGACTAAATAAGTGATCAGTTAACAACAATCAATGACTAAATCTATCAATGAATAAAAAAATGACTAAATAAGTGACCAAATTACAACAATCAATGAATAAATTAACAACTAAATAAGTGACCAGTTAAATATATCAGTGAATAAAAAATGACTAAATAAGTGACCAAATTACAATAATCAATGACTAAATATATCAATGAATAAAAAATGACTAAATAAGTGACCAGATTACAACAATCAGTGACTAAATAAACACCTTAATATACTACCAAATCTATCAATTGAAACAACCAATGCATGACTAAAAATGGTTTAGTCATCAATCTAGTCACCTTATAAATGATTGGAAATAAATTACTAATGGTCACGTGATAAAAAATAGTCATTTATATGCAGTTTTTAGTAGTTTATTATGTTTCTATACTAGTGACTTCTACCCTAACTGCTAAGAGCTCTTAGAATGCAAGAAAGTAACAAAGAATAAAAAATAGAAATAAACTAAACTAAACTAAGTAAAGCATAGATTAAATGAAATATAGATGATCAAATAAAGGAAGGAAAGGAAAGAACTCAGAACCAACCAAGGAATGAAGCCTCAAATGAATAAATATCTTCAATACCTATACACATAAGATTGAGGAAAATGTTGGGGCTATTTAGGGGCTTGCCTCAATCAAACCCACATTTCAGTGTTCCCACCTCCATAGACAACTAGATAGATAGATAGATAGAATAATAGATAAGAAAGAAAACATACAAGATAATAGACACAATGATAAAATGTATAGATAGGGGATGTGAGAAATTCCAAGATGCTCAAAGACACAAGACAAGTAAGACATCACCTACAAGTATTGAGGAAGCCAAATAGAGAGAGAGAGAGAGAGAGATAGTTGTGAGAACCAAGAGAGTAGTAGAGAGCGTTGTGACAACTTTAGAATGTTGTAGCAAGCAAGAGAGCAAGAGAGAAAGATAAGAGAATGTCCAAGAGGGGAGAGGAGAGACCAAGAGAGATCAAGAAGACCAAATGAATTGGAAAGATGGGATTTAAAGAGATAATATGAGGGAAAAGAAGGTTCATTAGCTGCTACAAAGTGCCTTAGGCCATTACCACTAACAAAGGTAAGTGACAGGTGGAAAGGTACCTGAAAAATGATCATTTGAATTTTGAAATGTCATGGGATGCTAGCACAACGTGTAGAAGTCCATGCAACAGACTAGTGTCTAGATAAATCATGCTTGAAAATTGTGGGAATGAGGAAGACACAAGGTTTGACGTAAAGTTGACGCACAAAGGCAGTTGCTAAAAGGGGGATCATAAGCATCCCAAGAGAGAAAAAGGTTGATGCAAGGGCTAAAATGAACCTACACAAATTCTAAGGGAGTGGACACTAAAGAGGATACAAAAGTGCAAGTAAAATTGTAAGGGGTAAAATTTTACGACACTACATCCACATAAATCTAGTATTCTATGGTGTATGGTTGTGAATGTGTTTATGTTTCATTAGTTTACATTGATGTGGAAGCATAATAACAGTTTAAATCACCATTTTTTAGTATTTCTAATTTTTGTCAACTATAGGGAACAAATAATGAATAATTTAAGGATGATGTAAACTAATGAGTTGTGGCATTTTCTATGTAAACTCAAGCTATAATTTTAAAGTTTTTCAAAGAAGTATTTCTATCAAATTTTTTTTTTTATTATTATTTTTATTGTGCAATATTAGTTTACAACGCATAAATTTCACTACAAATTTTTTTTTTTTCATGATTTATTAGAATTATATCATTAGCTCAAATGCTTAGTGCATGGATTTTTGGGTGATGTTTTATTAGACATTTTATTTATTATTAATTCTTGAATTGATATTAACAAAAAATTATGACATATATTATTCCATAACACATTTCTTTTAGCATATTTGTAAAAATTAAAATTTTCTTTTTTCATCAAGACAATGACATCTCTGTGGAATAGTGTATTTTTTAAGAAGGTTATTTTTCTAGTGTCTTGAATAGAAGTCACTTATTTTTTATTTTTTAAAATTTATAATGGACCTAAATTCATTATTATTTTTTAAATATAACATTAAATAAAATATAATATATATTATAATTCTTGTAACTTAGCTAATATTAAGATTTGCATACTTACATAATGTCATTTTAAAATGATTTCATTTGAACCCCCAAATGGTGACACATTTTTTTAGTCAACATTTTGATAAGTGTAGAAGAGACTCCATTGAGGTATTAATTTAAGTCTTGAGGGTTTCTATCCAAGAGGGTTTAATCTAAGTGGGTTTGATCTAACCTCTTTCAGTGAAACACCTTTAGATGGAATCCCTCAAGGATTATATTTTTTTTTCTAAAAAATATTTGATTTTAGGAAAGAATTAAGATATCCTATAGGTAAGACATGCTATTGTGGGATCAATATCTATTTTAAAATAAATATAACATCCTTAGACATATTATGGAATTATGATCCAAGTTCCTTGAAAACTTTGACTTTACTAACATTGTGAGCCTAGACCCTCCTTGAAAAACACACTCTCCCTTCCATGGCCATAATGGATCCAAGGACCATACTAAAAATCATACTAACCCCCATAAATATCCCCTGAAAAAAATAAACCTTAGTGATAGGAAGGCCAATCATGCCAAAAACAATGTAGAGGTCATGTAATGCAATAGTCATGGTAGAGTCATTACCATCAAACTATCAATTTGTACCCAACCACAACACCCCATGCTTCCAAAAGATTGAAATTTCATTCAATCAAGAATAAAGGGCAATGAAAGACGCTATTAAATTCCTACAAGTTGGGTCCTCCAACCAACATAAAGATATAAGTTTTTGGATTGTGAACCTACCTTCTTGATATGTCTTGAAAAATTTAGGTTTATTATTGGAATTTTGATCATTTGTATGTACTTTTACAAAGAGAGTGACTATTGTCTTGATAGGTCACTCTCTTGATAGGTTACCATCTAAAGGAGAGAACCAAAAATATATATAAAATGCCAATATACCCCTTGGGAGAACCCATGGACACTATGTTTCACAAATAACTCAAAGAAAACATGTTTACCTTATCTCTAATTGGTCTATTCAATGGAAGAAAACCTAAACTAGCTTGGTATAAAGAAAATGGGTACTATCAATATCATAAAATTAAGGGCCATTCCACTAAAATATGTATGAATATTAAAAACCACATCCAAGATTAGATTGATAAGGGAGACATTAAAGTAGAATGACAAGCTTCATCCTCTCCAAATTCTCAAATGGAGAATTATCAAGATCCATTCATGAGGCATAATCAACTATGACCCTCATCTAAGCCAAATAAAATTCAAGATATCTACACTCACAATATCCATTATCTGCATAAAACCTCAAATAATTATGATTCCATTGTTGGTAATATCAAGTGAGTTAATACCTAGGTCAACACCATAATCAAGATCCCTAATTATGTTGTAATCACACAATATGTTATGGGCACCATTCAAGGGAGTCCCATGGCTACTCTTAATGATTGATACAACCTTGTTGAATAACTTAAGACTCCTAAACACATAATGATCTTGGATCTTCTCAAAACATCTACTATTCATAAGGAATAGTTAGACAAGGTCTTACAAGAGTCAGGGGTCCCTCACAATATTTACCCTTCTCACTTTCAATCACTTGTTGTCCATGTACCATTTCCACATCAATGTACCTTCAATGAGCAAGATATTCCATCCTTGAATCCATCCCATAATTTCCTCTTGGATATAGAGGCTATCATTTCACTACATAAAATTAAAAGAGCACAATTATAGATAATGGTTCAAGGTAAAATATTTTCACTTTGAAATTGGTACATCTTCTTGAATACATGGAAGGGGCCTTGAATCCTTAGATAATTACAACTCATTCCTAATAATGTAAAAGAGAATATACATGAACTATAAGCTTGTTGATAGAGGTTTGGCTAGTTGTACAATCAACCTTATGTCATGTTGTTGACCTTGAAATCCCCTATAACATACTCCTAGGACAATCTTGGGTCTACACCATGTAGGACATCAAATCCACTTTCTGTAATTGCTTAAAATTATGTCATGAAGCCATTGAAGTTGTCATATATACTAACCTCCATACCTTCCAATATTGCAAGATGTTGGAATCCCAGTACAAAATGGCTCACCTCTATCATAGTAAATAAATTTCCACTCCTATCAAGGACAAATGATCCCCATCTCATATCAATCCAGATTATGTTTCATCATCATAAAAAAATCCACCTTCTATGACAAAATTCAAGAAAATTATCAAAGGTTGTGAGGAATACAAGCTTCAACAAGCCTTTCATGTAGGGTTTTCCCCCTTATCCCCATGATCTTACAATGATATATATAAAAAATAAACCACAAAACACACCAAGATCCAATATGGTACCATGAATTTTGTGTTGTAGGGTTTTATGGTAGACATTCAAATAAAAGAGATACAACAATCCCTATCTTCATTCTACTAAAAATTTTGCATCATATTTTTAGGATAAGGAATGTTTCATAGCCCTCAAAATATGCATGCACATGAAATATCAAGGTAAGGGACTTACCTACATGAACAAAAAATTCTTGAAATGATATAGGTTAATCTAAATTCAATAACATGGGGACTAGGATATATACCACATGATGACCAACCTATTGATCCTAGTGACTCCTCTAAGACCATAGAGGATGTTCCTTTTGACATAAAAAATATGCATAGAATGATTATTCATGAACCCTATAAATATATAGCCACCACTAGTAATCTCTTCCATGATTATAATATTTTGTCCATTGAACTTAATCTCCAATACCATAAACAAAAGGAAAGGGTCTTTTAAGGAAGGATATGTTTATGAATATCTCTTAATAGTAAAATCCAATCAATTACAATATTTCACATGTTCAATAAAATGGTATTTTCCCTATATAAATATCTAATCTAATGATGCTAGGTAAGTTAAATTAACACATAACTTGTCTTTTTAATCCAACACTCTTTTAATATCTCATATGTTGGGAGTGAAATGATATATTCTCTATGTAAATATATATCTCTTTTAATATCTCACATGTTGGGAATGAAATGATATATCCTCTATGCAAATATCTAATCTAATGATGTTGGGGTAGGATAATCTATAAGTTACCTTTTTGATCCATTATTCATTAGTATATTTTGTTATCAAAGCATTTGAAAAAACTAAATTATAATTTTCCATGAATTAGTCATAATCATTTTAGTTATGACTATTTTTATTTTATATTAGTACATACTAAATTAATTGACCAAACAACTTTTTACCCAATTTAGAAATTTTAGTTGTGTAAAATTAATAGCCATAGCAATGGTTGCAACCTTATGCCACAATCTTATATTCTTGCACTAAATATGGCAAGCTCTTAGTATTAGGGTCTTTCTTAGACCAAGACCTATACCTCAAAGGTTCATTCATGATAGCCTTGTCTACATATCCCATTTTGGGAATGAAAGTGATGAGGGCCACACCGCCCAAAACCCACAGAAATCACAACAGATACTAACACACAAGATGCGAGACAAAAAAATGACTCACTTTCAATTATTTTCAAAAAATGAAATTACAAATTCAAATTTTACATGCTACAACGTCATGGGCTTGATTCATTACAACAAAATTCAACTCTAAAAAGAAAATATACTATTCGTAGCCACAATCTACACTATCAGGTCCATCTTCTACAACCCCCACTTACCCCTTTTTATTTTCCCTAATAACCGCCCTAGAATGTTCTAGAAAGATCAAATTCCCCCTTTTTGTTTTGGTGTCAAATGTCTCACCATTTGATTTTTGGCCTAGGAAGAAATTTTTATGAAATTCACTTTTTAGAGGACCAACTTCGCAAGGCCATAACTTTTGATCCGGGTGTATGATTTGCTATTATTGCATATCGTTGGAAAGCTCTCGATGAGCTCTACATCATGTGAATTGACCATAGGTTGGTTAGACCACTTTTTGAGCTAATTCAGTGCCTCTAAAGATTTATATATGAAATTGAAGCTACATTGGAGAAATTTCTTGGGACAAAAACTTTAATTTCTCCCAAACTGTGTAGGGTATTGAGGTGATTCTTTCACGACTAGAAATTTTTTCAGTTCTGCTCCTTGGGGTAAATTTTCACATCCATACGAGCCTATTTAGGCTGACTTACTAAAAATAGTAAGTGCCTATTTTTTGCTATTTTTGGCACTTGACTGTCTTACACCCCTTAAGTGCCATCATGGGACTCAAAAAAACTAAAGAAAATAAAGAAAACAATTTTTTTGGGTGATGCAAGATTTCCCTACACCGTTGGATGCTCTTGCATCAGACACCCAAGGTAATTTGAAAAGTGACCCCGTCACTTCTCAGGAATTAGAGGGAAACCAAGGCGGTTAGCCTCAACCTCAGATAACCATGATGAATCTTCGATAGACCTTCCTCTCCATTTCACCAAGCACTCTGCATATTGTTTGTTTCTTGTGCTTCTACCCACACGACTATCCAAAATTTCTTCTATCTCTTCCTTCTCTGAAGTAGGTGCTGGAATTTTCAAATATTCATTTATCGACCCCTCCTCTATATCACCTTCATGATACTTTGTCAAATCAGCAATGTTGAACACAGGAGAAATGTTTATTCCACTAGGAAACTCTACCTCATAAGTGTTTCCTGAATCATACTTTTTCATGATCTTGCATGGTCCAAACTTCTTCATATTTAACTTTTTGTATGTACCAAGTGGAAACCTTTCCTTTTGCAAATGAACCATGACTTATCTCCTACTTGGAACTCCTTATGCCTCCTTTTTTGATCTGTCTGAGCCTTAAATTGTGAGTTCATCTTATCGATATGTTTCTTCACCTCTTCATGCAAATTCTTTAGGTGCTCAACAAAATTGTTAGCCTCAGCACTACTCTTCTCCCCCTTATCCATCTTTCTCAGTTCAAAAGCAGTTCTGAGACTACTCCCATATACAATTTGGAATGGTGATTTACCAGTGCTCCTATTGATAGAATTTTTATAAGCAAATCCCGCCTGTGGTATAATCAAACCCCATCCCTTGGGCTTATCTCCAACTAAGCATCTTAGTAGATTACCCAAACTCCTATTCACCACCTCTATTTTTTTATCAGTCTGTGGATGGTGTGCATAACTAAAATTCAAATATGTCTTCAACTTATTCCATAATGTCCTCCAGAAATAAACAACAAATTTGGTATCTTTGTCTAAAACTATACTCTTTGGTAGACCATGTAGTCTCACCACCTCTCTCAAAAACAACTCTGCAACATGAACATCACTGGTCTTATGACATGGAATGAAATGTGCCATCTTTGAAAATCTATCCACCACCACAAATATGGAATCCTGCCCTCTCTGTGTCCTTGGCAATCAAAGAAAAAATTCCATGCTAATGTCCTCCCATGGCCTCTTAGGTATAGGTAATGGCTGATACAATCCGGTATTCTAATTTGTTCCTTTCACCATTTGACATACTCTGCAACTTTGTACAAACTTCTTCACATCTTGTTGTAATTGTGACCAATAATAATTCTCACTGACAAGAGCAATGGTATTATCTCTACCAAAATGTCTAGCCAATCTTCCACTATGCTTCTCCTTGATTAGATTATCTCTCATAGAACTCCTTGGAATGCACGATTAGATTCCTCTAAACAACATCCCATCTTGGATTGAGAAATCCAACAATCTCGTCCTATCCAATGTAATAGGTTCCAAACAATCTTTCCAAGCTTCTGCAAAGTCTGGATCTTTAGGATACAAACTCTTGAGTACATTGAACCCAAAAACTTCTATATTCATTTTTATCAAAAAAAAATTCCTTCTACTCAAGGCATCTGCAACTCTATTTGACCTTCCACTCTTGTGCTTCAAAACAAAAGTATAACTCTGCAAAAACTCAACCCATTTTAAGTGCCTTTGATTCAACATTCCTTGACTATTGAGATACTGCAAACCTTGATGATCAATATATAAAAAAAAATATTTTGGAAACAAATAATGTCTCCATTTCTTCAAAGCCTAAACTATAACATAAAACTCTTGATCATAGACAAAATATTTCTTCTTAGCATCATTTAACTTCTCACTAAAATAGGCAACAAGATTACCTTCTTGACTCAAAACAGCTCCTATGGTAGTGCCACTAGCATGACACTCTACCTGAAAAGACCTTATTGAAATATGGAAGGGCCAAAACATGTTGCTCTGTAACTTTCTTCTTCAACATATCAAAACTTTTGGCTGCTCCTATGGTCCACTTAAACTCTTTTCTATCCCCTCTCATCGCTTTAGTTAGAGGTGCACAAATACTACTAAAATTCTTAATAAACTTTCTGTAAAAAAATGTTAGACCATGAAATGATCTTACCTCTATAACATTCCTCGGGTTAGGCCATTCAATGATAGCTTTCACCTTCTCTGGATCCATTTTAAGACCCTCTACTAAGACAACAAATCCTAGATACACCAATTCTCTCTTCACAAAACTACATTTCTTCAAATTAATAAACAACTTCTCATCCCTTAGCTTCTCAAAAACTTTTTGAATATGCATCAAGTGCTCCTCCAATGTCTCACTGAAGATCAAAATATCATCTAAATAAACAATAACAAATTTTCCTGAAAACTCTTTCAATACCTCATTCATAAGCCACATAAATGTGCTCGGTGCATTGGTTAGCCCAAAAGGCATGACTAACCACTCGTACAAGACCTCCTTAGTTTTAAAGGCTATCTTCCATTCATCTTCTTCTCTAATCCCAATCTGGTGATAAGCGCTCTTCAAATCTATCTTTGTGAAGTACTCGGCTCCACTCAAACAATCCATAATGTCATCCATTCTTGACAAGGGAAATCTATACTTGATGGTGATCTTGTTGATGGCTCTAGAATATGTACACATCCACTATTCCCCATCCTTCTTTGGTACTAGTACTGCAAGTACTGCACATGGGCTCAAACTCTCTCTGATCAATCCCTTCTGCAACAACTATTGCACTTGTATGTTCAACTCTTCACTCTCTGTTGGAGTCATACAATGAGCTACCTTATTTGGAAAACTGGCTCTAGGAATCAAGTCCATCTGATGAGTAATCTTTCTCACTGGAGGAAAAACTTCAGGTATGTTATCAGAAATAATAGCTTGAAACCCATTCAACAAATATGAAACCTCCACAGGTACCTCAGTAGTATCTTCTTTATCAACTCTAGAGATCAATGCAAAAAAAATATGCTCATACTTCATACCTTCTAGGAACTTCCTTCCATCAACCAAACAAATTCTTGCATTACTACATACATTTTCCTCTACCTCTTTTAAAGGCTTCAACTTATGGTGAACTCCATCCTTTGTTAAAGAATAGGTGTTGGCATGTCGATCATATACTGCTCATTGATCAAACTACCATGGTCTGCCTAACAACATATGACAAACATCTATAGACATAATATCACACAATACCTCATCATGGTAATTTCTAATCTTGAACTTTACTAGACATTATTCATTTACCAAGGCTTTATGGTCCTTCTACAACCAAGCAATCTAATATGGGTTTGGATGCCTTCTTCTCTCCAACCACAACTTACTAACCATTTCTTCTAAAATCAGGTTATCAGTTTTACCTCCATCAATAATAACATTCCAAAATTTACCTTCACACTTACATCTAGTGCAAAAAAAATTCTTTCTTTGAGTTGGCTCCTTCTCCTCATTCAACAAGGCTCTTCTAGTAACAAGAACCTCTCCTCTTTCTGCATCCTTAGACTGTGAAGACTCGACATCTTCATCAACATGTGCAACTTGTGCATTACCATCAAGTCTTCTATTTGTCCTTCCTTGATGTTGAGGACACTCATAGGCTCTATGTCCTTCTCCACACTGGAAACAATTTCCACGGAAGCCTCCTCTTCCCAGTCCTCATCCAAATCTTCCCCTTCCTCTTTGGTCTCCATTATTTTAATCACGAGAATGGTAGGTGTTATCTCTTTTCTGGTTTTGGCTACCATTGGAGCCTTCACCCTTCTTTTGATCTTCATTTCGACCTCCATATGACTGTCCACTGGTCTTTCCTCCACGACCTCCACGTCGTTGTTTGTTTTCAAACCTCTTGTTCATTCATTCTTCAACCTTTAGAGAAAACTAATAAGCGTCCTCAATGGTGGTCATTCTTACAAGTGCCAATTCTTCTTGTATGCTTGGCTTCAACCCATTAATATAACGAGCAACTTTCTCTTTATTCGCTTCAGAATGTCTTGTCTGAATCAGAACCTTGTGAAATTCCTGTGTGTATTATTTCACCGTCCTTGTCCCTTGCCTCAAGCTCTGCATTCTCTTGAGTAGCTCCAATTCGTAATCGACTGGACTAAATTGTTTCTTCAATTTTGAAACCATTTTGTCCCATCTAGAAATCTTATATTTCCCTTGTCTTCCTTTTTCTAACTCGACCTCTTTCCACCATATACTAGTGTGACCTTTCAATTTTGTTTGTGCAAACCTCACTCCGTGAGGATCTTCAATCTCCTCAAACTCAAAAAATTCTTCCATGTCATTGATCCAATCAATCAAATTCTTCAAGATTCAGATTTCCACTAAAAGTTGAAACCTCCATTTTAGGTCTCTTCCCAATGTTTGAGATCACTCGTAGCAATCTTCTTTCTCCGAGATCCATTGGATCTTGCTCTTCCTCTTCCATTTCCTCTTTCATTTCATCTTCACTATCATCTCTATCTCGTTGCACATCTCTTCTTCAAACCTCTTATCGCAAGGTTTCTAATTGCCTTCTAAGGGCTTTGATTTCATCTCTTGGTGGATCTCTTCCTCCACAACCTCAACCTCTACCTCTGCCATACTAGGCAATTCTTGGAGGCATCTTGAACTCAACCCACACTCAAGTCCTATTGCAACTGCCTCACGTTCAGCGCTCTATTAGAGGCTCAGGAACTCCTCCTTTGATACCACTTGATGAGGGCCACACCGCCCAAAACCCACCGAAATCACAACAACAGATACCAACACAAAAGATGGGAGACAGAAAAATGACTCACTTTCAATTATTTTCAAAAAATGAAATTACAAATTCAAAGTTTACATGCTACAACCTCATGGGCTTGATTCATTACAACAAAATTCAACTCTAAAAAGAAAATCTACTATTTGGAGCCACAATTTGCACTATCAGGGCCATCTTCTACAACCCCCACTTAACCCTTTTTTTATTTTCCCCAATAACTGCCCTAGAATGTTCTAGAAAGATCAAATTTCCCCTTTTTGTTTTGGTGTCAAATGTCTCGCCGTTTGATTTCTGGCCTAGGAAGAAATTTTTATGAAATTCACTTTTCCGAAGACCAACTTCGCAGGGCCGTAACTTTTGATCTGGGTGTCTAATTTTCTATTATTGCATATCCTTGGAAAGCTCTCAACGAGCTCTATAACACGTAAGCCCATTGTAGGTTGGTTCGCCCATTTTTTGAGCTACTTTAGGGCCTCTAAAGTTTTATATCTGAATTTGAAGCTACATTGGAGAAATTTCTCAGGACGAAAACTTTAATTTCTCCCAAATCGTGCAGGGTATTGAGGTGATTCTTTTGTGATTGAATTTTTTTTTCAGCTCTGCTCCTTAGAGTAATTTTTCACGTCCATACGAGCCCGTTTAGGCTGACTTACTAAAAATAGGAAGTGTCCATTTTTGCTATTTTTGGTGCCTGACTATCTTACACCCCTTAAGTGCCATCATGTGACTCAAAACAACTAAAGAAAATAAGGAAAACATTTTTTTTGGGTGATGCAAGATTTCCCTACATCACAAAGACTTCATAGTTTGTACACTAAAATTAGAGAAGCTTCATCCTCTCCTTTGATATGAGATCTTTGATCTTACTTTTAAATAACAATCATTGATTGATCTTATGCTTTAATTCAATCCAAATACAAAAATATGATAACAAATGCAGTCCAATCAATTGTAATTGGTTGAACATTACTATTAAAAGATATTCAGAAACGTACCCTTTCTAAAAAGACTCTTTCCTTTCCTTTTCTGATCATCTTTGGATGCAACATGAACTAAAAAATTGATTGTAAGTTTCTCATATGATAATGCTAAGCTAGTCAGTTGAAAATCAATATAATAATTTCCTCAAACGTAACTTATGCCAAGTTCATGTAAATTCTTCAATAGAAGAAAATATTTATGTGGATCAAAAGGGGACTCAAATAACATCTTCCAATTAAGCAATATATACAGAGCTGTTTGCAGTAGTACTGGATGGATATTTCTTGTAGAAAGAAGGCAAGTAAAAAGTTTAGACTTTATTCTTATAGAGAAGTGCTGAGAATTTGAGGAGTTGAGTAGAGGTCCTAAGCCTAAATTGTATCAAAGATATCATGGGGTTTCTTGTACATGTATGCAACTTGTTTGCTTCACTTTAAAATAATGCAAAGCTCTTCATGTCACATGAACTCTTTTGAGAGAGGAGATATATGCCAGTGGTCATAATTATAACCAGTTTTTTTTTAAGTTATATTCAAAAAAAATTGTTTTGGGTTTTAGTTAGGTATGAATTTTTTCTCTTATTTTTTAATGTGTAATATTAGTTTATAAAGGATAATTATAGACATTTATTCATTTTAAATTTCTTCTTCAATTCATATTTTTATATTCAAAATAAATTTCTAGATAACACGAGATTTATCTTAGAATGTTTAAAAAACACTCAAAAACTTATATGAACAAATTTTTAATATCAAAATATTTAATAAGTAGTAATCAATGAAAATCATGTGTGAAAATGATCTATTAGGATACACAAAGGGAAGTGCATAGGCACTTTTAATCCTCAGCCACCATTGTGACACTAGGATAGGATAGACTAGAAGAGAGAACATACATAAATAAGATCAAAAAATAACAAACTAACTGGCAGTGATAAATGCTGCAAAAACTGTGGGATTCCAATCAGTCGGTTGGATGAAGTTGAGCTACAGCAATTGTCCATATAAGAATAACATGGAGTTGCTTGAGATATGTCAAGAAGATTCCAATCATTTATACAATTCAATGATATTATGGTTTGAACTTTAAGGCTATGATAACAGACACACAAGATATTTCAGTGACATCACCTTCAAGTTGAATTCTGTCTAGGATCTGCAGGTCGGATGATTTGCTGTGAGCGATCCATGAATTGGGGATTCTCATAAAATTGGGTGTATGCATTTTCAGGCACAAAAACAGGTTGGGCATTTGATGCTCCAGTCTGTGATTGTGTCATAGAAACATCTTGATTCTCATGCATCCAAGCAGCTGAATTCTTAACAGCAGATGCAATTGTATAGTAGATAATGTTCAGTATTACAGTGACCAAAGACAACACTGCTCCTCCTGCAAAGACCCCAGTCTTCACCACATAACAATAGGTAGAAAAAAAAGCTTCATCTTCATTGTGCTGGTCATTTAGAGCAGCTCCAGCTAAAAGGACACTGAATGCAATTATAAATGTAACCCTGTACACAGATATCTCAACAGTCATATAACCTTCAAAATCAGATTCCATCACAATCTAAATCCAAAGAAAGAAGCTACAATAATCTAAGAGGACTTGAAGTTCAACTTTAGATAACCATTCCCCCAATTACAATGAGAGGGAAAAATGAAGATTTGAAACATGACTAAGGATCTTGGATGCATATCCTTAGCATTGCTTAGCCTTTTTTAGTCATTAATACTCTAAAAAGTTCATCAGAGAGTTTGTAGTATTGCTATGTAAATAATTTATTAATGCAATAGGCTTTCCAATGCCAGTTATGTGAAGAATGCACTGAGTTCAAGAGTAATTTTATGGGATAATTCTAAGTTAATTGTAACCACAAGCCATGACAAATCAAATGCAGATAAAACTTTCAGTTGTTATAAATATCTAAGAGAAATTGTACTATGAAAGTGCCAATGCATATAAAGTTAATATCTCACTCAACAAGAACTCATTTATACAGTTGGCTCGAAAATTTTACTGTTCTTGCAGATCATAGTTGAGTGTGAAAGTGCAATACTTGTTAGTAACATTTTTGCAAAATAGATACAAGGGTTTTGGGATATATATTTTATGAGAATAGTCATCACTTTTAATTGGGAACATTGAGAAAAATATGAAGAAAATAGAAAGAGAAATTTATAAATTAGGTTAAGAGCTATTTGAAAATTCGGTCTTTAGTCATGTCGGACTTTAATCGAATAATGCAGAAATTTTTCAAATTGCTCTAACCCTGATATGCGCAACGCTGAATAAAGCTAACCTAAAAACATGTATTCTAAAGTATTAACTTTTTCTTCCAAGATTCTATCTTGGAAACTGACATTAATAATTAAACTAATAAGCAGTAAAATTAAACAGAGAAATGTACCTGAAAATGAGCAGCAGGCTATTTGGGCTTGTGTTCCTCATAAAACAGGCCAGACTTGTTAGATGAACTTTGTAATTGTGAAAGACAATGTTAAAAGAGAGTTTGAAATAATTTTCATGTTGTTCAAAATAAGTCACATTGGATCAATAATGGGCTGATTAAAGAAGGGTTAATAGATCAGTTAGTAGAGCATTCTAGATGCAAATGGAAGGTCTTAGGTTGAGTCTTAGCTCAACATGTGGTATCAGAGCATCTGCAATGTGGCTGAAAGGGGGTGTTGGAAATAAGTCACACCAGAACTAATAACAGACAGAGGGGCCAATAGCTCAATTGACAGAGCATTCCAATTGCAAATGGAAGATCCTATATTTAAATCCTAAATGATCCATATGAATTGTAGCTCCAACACATATACAGAAACCAATCTTTTTGACAAGCGAGACGTGCATTTTCAACAACAAATGGCACTTTGACTGTTCAGTGTTAAGAATTGGTATAAACAGAACAACACATTCTATCTAAGGCCACCCAGGCATGACTTATGGAGAATTCTGTAACTCGAGGGGAACATATGATAAACAAAGAGTTAGGGAAATGAGTATCCTAACTGAAGCTCTGACAATATAGTGATGCCAAAATTAGAAGGTGTCAGTGCACTAAAGCACTGAAGTCACAGTAAGTGGTAACTTAAAAAGGAAAGAGCTGTCAGCAAAACCCAATTGAGGAAGGAGCTCATGATCAGGCCCCACATCATAATTATAAAGATATGATTCTAGAATATAGGAGTTGGCCATTGCAGAGACATAGATAAAGAAAAAGGAATAAATTCAAAGGGCCAGCATCAAAATTGCAAAGAAAAGGCTCAAACTTATAGGAGATGCACAAAAAAGTACTTTATATCTTTGAAAAAAGTTTAACACAGAGAATATTTACGCACCAGGAAAGAATGAGGCATATGATGGCGATGCAGGTGTTCAATGGTGCCTGATAATGAACATGCCTTCCACAACATAGACAACCAGCCGCAACATTTGTAACCACCTGAGCCATCATTAGAGCCAAGGCTGCTACCACCCCCATTGCAAAAGCAGGACTCCTTGGATATATGCATCTCCCACTTTCATTCAGTCTGACTTGATCAGCCTGTGAACCAGCCTTAACAGTTATTTTTTCTTAAACTCATTGGAATTCCTCACCATCCTAACCTAGAATTTGTTTTTCTCAGCTTCATCAGAATTCCTGATCACTATGTGAAATCAAACTAACAGTTATGTCTGTTAATCTCACCCAAATTCCTCATGCATTCCCTTGAAAATACTGAATATGCAGTGAAACACTATACCAGTGAAACATTATCTACCAAAATATGGGATTCATCGTGAAAAGGGTCTGTAATTCTAGCCATTAGGCTAACATACAGCATTCAGAAAACAGACGCATGACCCACAAAAATTTAGAATTCCCATGAATTCTAAAGTCTAACAAATTTATCAGCCTAAACAAACTGAAATTGCAGAACTGTTCCCATTATGTTTTCCAAAGAATGAAATTAAATTTGTACTTTCAATTTTCTAGATACAAAACAACTCAGAAAGTGCATTACCTAACAAAAGTCAATGGATACGAGAACTGACAACGGTATGTTTGTAGTCTTGCTTACCTTGTTATGCTTTGCTTCAGCTGCAATTCCTAACACAAAAGCTATTATTCCCAAAACACCCACTAGAGTGCAAATCCTTGCCACTGATTTCTTCATCTTTGCCTACAACTCTGCAGATTGAGCTGTGCTTTAGAGACCACCGTGGACAAGTTTTGACAATTTGAGGGATATTACCTCAGATTAACTGGGAGAGCTGTGAATGATATCGTATGTTCATCTCTTTCTAGCATGTACACATGCAGTATCTTACGTATTTCCATAAGCTTTCATATCACAAACTTTCTAACTGAATTCTGTACTACAGACTTTCCAAACTACAAATAGAAGAAGCTCTATATGCTATTCCCATTTAATTGGAAAGCCAAGCTTATTTGTGGCTTGATTATGATGCCCACTGAACAAATGCTTCAGAATCCACTTAGAAAAGTGGTGATTGGGAAAAAGTAGGTGGTTTGTAATGCACAGTAAAAGATTGAAAACAGAACATAACAGTAAAAGTTTGTAGTAAAAAACATACATAAAGTTTTGAAATCATCAAAATTATTCATTAATATGGGGCCTCTCTTGCATGCCAATTTGATTGCTGTCGATGGAGATATGACTTGGTGACAACTTAGCAAGCAAATCGCCATGATGGGCATCTGTGTTTAATTACTTAAGCTTATTCTTAAACTAGTTTAGGCAGATATTTCATACCTTAAATAAAGGCCTTCAAAAAGTTAAAGAAAGTTATAAATGATGGCAAATACTTTTGAAAAGCTGGTTCAGTTATTACCATACCAAAGCATAGTGCAAAAGGAAACTAATATAATGACAACCAGCTAGAGAGATTAGCTACTGTCATTTGTCCCCCTAAAAGGCTAGTTTCGATTACATGATGAAGCATGTCCTCATAGAAACAGTGAATAAATGAAGTTGTATTATCATAATATAAGCTATTTGCATTGGTACTAGGAGATGTTGCAAACCATCTTGCAACCAGAGAGAAGTTTTAATTAATATATTTTATTAAAAAGAATTAGAAGAATTCAAAATATAGTAGTAAGTTTCTAGATTTATTATATGCATTCTTAGAGTATTAATAAGTTGGAGATTCAAATTTCTTTGAAGCTTGCATTTATATTTATATGGAGTTGTATTATGATAATTTATAAGCTATTTGTATTGGTACTAGGAGATGTTGCAAACCATCTTGCAACCAGTTTTACTTAAAGACTCTAATAATTAGGCCCAAGAGAAGTTTTAATTAATATTTTTTATAAAAAAAGAATCAGAAGAATTTGAAATATTGTAGTAAGTTTTTAGATTTATTATATGATTTTTTTTAAGTATTAGTAAGTTGGAGATTCAAATTTCCTTGAAGCATTTATATTGATATAGTCAAAGGTAGGAGGCTAAGTGAATTATGACCTTTCTCATGAAAAAACTTTACAACACATATCAATAAGGTCAACTATGTTCCCACAACATTCAACAAACAAAATTTGAAGGCTTACTCATGACACAAAAATTTGGACAAAAAGTACAAAAAATTAGTCATCAAAAACATGACATCAAGGTAAGTCAAACCTTGTACACATTTTACTATAAGTTGGATTATTTATTTTCAATTGGTCTTAAGCACACTTTCACAACTCAAAAATGTTGGTTTAACTCAAACAAATTAGGTTCTATTTGCTCAACTTGTTGATTTTTATGAACAAATTATCAACACCATGCATAAAGAAGTGTTAATTTTATTTTATAATAGAGAATCAGCAAACCTAACAATCATGCCCTCACCACATTAACATGACATTGGGTGGCCTCCTATAAATTCAACCATGACTTATGTTACCCCACACTCAAAATAAATTTTGCATTTGTTTTTGCTATGTAAGAGAGTATTTTTATTGATATTCAAAAGAGATTTACATATTTTGTGTACAAATGAGAGCTTGACCATTGCTCTTATTCCCAACAATCCAAACAGGAGTCAATTATCAAAATGGGAACAACCCAAGCTATCCTACAAAAAACAACTTACAAAATTGCCTCACTAATCCAAAGGAAAATACAAAACAATTATGTCAAAATTGAAAACACTTGAACTTAATCAACACCATTCTCTTGTAGATATATAATAAAATCACTAACCCAAGTGAAATCCTAAACTAGTTCCGTATGCAGCCACTTCTTCAAAAACCTTTCCCCCTCCAATGCCCTTGTCTGCTAAGGTAGTATGCCATCACCTTTAACATCCAACAAGAAAGGGTAAAGCTTGAACACCACACCTAGTAAATTGAGTAGGCCTAGATCCCTTGGCCTTGGGATTCTAGCTCCCAGTTGAGCAACACCTACAACCTCCTCAAGGCCTCCCAATAGCTCTAACTTTATCAACTTCCTTGGAATTTGAAGAAATTTGTTCTTTGGTAGTTGGAGATCCAACAACCCTGCAACAAACTAGGAGGATATGTTTGTGTCCACCTGGTATCTTTCATCCGTTGTTAAGAATACAAGCCCCAGTATTAGTTTCACCACACCAAGCGATATGAAGTCACTGTCAAGCAATATCCTTCTTAGCATGAGCTCTGAGACTTTCCCGAGAAAAGCCATTTTCCGACAAGAATTGACCAACCTTATAGGGGTGTACATTGCTCTATGCATAAAAACTCCAAACATACTAACTATTTAGCCATTGAGTTCAGCCTTTAAAGATCAATTTACTCATGTTGAAGCTTGTCAATTAAAAGCTTGTTGGGGCAAGATTACAATTTGTTCATGCAACTCTTCCAAACTATGAAATCCTCCCTCAGTCTTCTCACATGGATGGGAGCCTGACTTAGTAAATGTCTCATCACAACTCCTTGAGCTAGCCCACATGTTAAGATACTTAAGCTAACTTGAGTGATAAGACATCCTAATTAATTCATTCCACATGTCAAATCAACTCAAATGATGGAGTTGTAATGTTATTTCAGCATTAAATTTAGGTCATAGCATGGAAAACCTCCAAAAATGGTAAGCCCAATAGCATGTGCTAGATGGGTGCCACTAAAGGGAAGCGAATAAGTCACAAAAAACTTTCACTTGTCACGCCATCACACGTCCTTGTAGCAAAAGCTCAGGTATTATACTCAAAGTAGTGTCAAGGCTCCATGTGTATATGTCCCGACTTTGGTCATGCCACTTGTCAACCCAGTGCATCATCCCACAATAGAGATTGAGCTTGACACTCAAGAGAACATGTGGACATCACATGCTCCCAAGCATTGGGAATCCACATGCATTAAGTGAGCCCAACATGCCTTTCTACAACAAGACATAAGCTTGGCACCATAACAAGTGAGTGGGCACCACCTGTCAGCCCATCACACTACCATGCAACAAGACTTGAGCTTAGCACCAAAATGATCGAGTGAGCACCACCTATCAGCCCAATGCACCTCACCAGAGCAAGGCTTAAGCTTAGCTTCAAAATGAGCAAGTGAGTGCCATGTGCACCAGGAACTCGCCACTCAACTCTAGTGGTTTTGCACCTACTATTAGTGTAGAAACCTGACTCCTTCTCAAACTGAACCAAGCCTCTGAGGAAGCATAAGATGCTAGGCTAGTAACTTGGGCCACACATCCCTAGCAACCAACTCCAACAACCCTCCTATCACCAAGATTTACCACATGAATTTGCACATGATAAGGTCACTAATCCCTTTGAGAAAAGGAATGAAATTATTTCTTAATAACCCCACCCGCACCAAGATTTACCACATGAATTTGCACATGATAAGGTGACTAATCCCTTTGAGAAAAGGAATGAAATTATTTCTTAATAACCCCACCCACACAAAGATTTGCTAATTTATTCACCTCAAAGTTGGCTTCTTGATATGTGTGTTTCACCACATAGCACTCAAACTTCCCCAATAGATCGATAGCTCTCTCCACCAACCCTTGCAACTTCCAATTTGAAATCTTGCTCATTCTAAGATTACTTATCACCAATGACAAATCACCTTCACCTCAATGGTTCTGAGCCTAAGCTCCTAGAAAAATTAAAGCCCATGTACCATCGCCTATATTTTTGCTGTGTTATTCATCCCATCAAGAAGAGGGTCCAAAATTCCCCCTACTATAGCTCCTTTCCAATTATGAATTATGCATCCTACACCTGACCTTCCTATGTTCCTTCTTGGTGCCCCATCAAAATTCAGTTTGGCCCATGAATAAGTGGGGGCCTCCAAACTGCCTTGGCATGAAGTTCTTGTTGTCTTGTTCCTTGACTAACAAATTCTAGGATCTTGAAACCAAACCACCCAAGTATCAGCTTTGCATCCCATTTCATGAATTCTAGTTTATGAGGATTCATTCTTGAAACACTATTATTAACAACCTCAGCTATGGCTACCTTCACCTTGTTATGAAAGGTTGATGTGGTCATTTCCTTACCATGGAATGTTCTCCTTTTTCACTCTTTCCATACCTCCCAAATCAAAATGGATGGGCTAATTAGCCAAATACTCCAATACATCACTTTCCTTTTTAATAAGGGTCATGATTTGAAAAGGGACAAAATATCATTCAAAAGGGCACCTACCCAACCTAGTTTCACACATAGCCACTTCCAACACTCCTAAGAAAAGGGATAAAAAAGAAACAAATAATTTCATTCTTCCTCATTTGATTTGTAAATTACAATAGTCGTGATAGCCCATTCTACTAAACCTGTCTGCAGTCAAAATCCTTGCCTAGATTGTGGTCCAAGAAAATGCCCCAACTTTCTAAAGGCATCTATTTTCCTAGCATAATTTTTATGGGAGTGAGGTCCTCCTCCCATCCTTCTTCCCCAACATTGATAAACCATCCTTAGTATTGTACTTCCCTAAACTAGCGACAATCCAAACCAGTTTGTCTTTACCCTCCTAGATAATTATGATTTTGTCCTTAAGAATCGATTACAGTTGTGTGGTTTTAGCAATTGGAATATTGAGCTTGCTAAAGTCCTTCCATTTTCATTTTTTGATCCAATCAACATGGCCAATCTCCAAGTAACCTCTCACCTTCATTCCCAAAATTTGTGTGAGTATACCTTTTGTATGTTGCATGTCTACCAAACTATCTATTATAGGGTGCCCCCCATGAGTCCTCCTAAAATAGAGTAGTATTACCATCATGAATGTCCCAAGATAAGAACTTTGTTATTAGAAACCTCCATTTCGCCAAGGAATTCCAAATTTTTGAGCCTGTAGGAAGTGTGTTGGCAGTGAAGATGTTGCATTCAAATTCATTCCCCAGGTATTTGTTCTAAACAATCTGAACCCATTTTGACTTGCTCTCTTTATACATCTTCCAGATCAACTTGGCCCCCAATGCTTTGTTCTATCTCAAAAGATCCCTTAATCCTATTCACCTAGCCTCCTTCGATTTGCATATCCTATCCCATGCAATTAGCACAATTTTTTTCTTATCTACATTTCCTTTCTAGAAGAAATTTCTCATATATTGGTTTAGAGTTTAATATATCCCCTTGGGTAGTGCCAAGTTCATGATGGTAAATAAATTGGAAGCACATAAATAGTATCCTTTAGCATAAATAACCTGCCAACCCATGATAGCCACCACCCATTCCATGATGACATCCAGCTATTTACCTTATTTACCAGGGGGTCCCATAACTTTCCACTACCCACCCCCTTTGCTAAAAGCAAGCCAAGGTATGTGCATGGTAATTGACCTTTCCCAAATCTGAAAACTTTGAGGATCTCTTGCTCTTTGTGTGGGGGAGTATGAAAAAAATATACTTTTGATTTCACTTCACTTACCTCTTGATCGAAATCCTCTGAATAGAAATCTAGTATCTCCTTTAGCTTACAAGATTCGCAACATTTTTCTACCCCAAAAGGCATAGTATTGTCTGCGAATTACTAATGGTTTACAACATGCACATTGCTCATTATTTGAATTCCCTCTAACTTCCCAACACTTTTTGCGACACTAAATGCCCTTCCTAGTGCCTCAACCATGATAATGAACAAAAAGGGAGAGATAGGATCTCCTTGTCCAATTATTTTGGATGCTTCAAAGAATCCCTTTGGAGTGTCATTCATAAAGATTGAAAATCTAAGACTAGGAATATAATTAAACACCCAATTTACCCAATTTTTATCAAACCCTAAGGCTAGCAACAACTGATACATAAACCTCTAATCCACTTGATCATATGCTTTTTGATATCCGATTTCAAGGGTGATCTCACAATACTAGTTTATAATTTTTGGCCAAACTAGACACTAAACTGATTTTTTCTAACTAAATATTCACTTTCGGGCACCTATAGCGGCTAAACCGTGAGGAATTAACTAATGATTTGTGACATTTTTTCTTTAGATTCTAAATATATTTTTTTCAAAAATTTTGGAATCAAAATGCACTTCTGTTTCCATCTCCTTCGAAAACTTTTTTTTTTTCAATAAACACCATTTTTAAGGCGTGATGCTCACCGTATACAACATAATTTTTTTTCCATGAAGGATAAAATTCTAATCTTTTGAATTTAGATTTTTAACTACGATATCTAACGCTTTCATTTGGTTTCATAGTGTTTTATTGAATATTTTTTCCTTAATCAAGTTTCAAAGTCAAACCAATAATAATTTAGACATAGGCGAACTATATACAACATAAAAAAATTTGTATGTATTGATTTTTATTTTTTTTTGTTGGATCAAGGACTTTAATATCTAGTGCTGATATTTTTCAAAAAAATTGATGATCTGCTATTTTTCCACATGTGAAGAATAGAGAGCTTGATTTTTGGTGAAAAACCTATGTTCACAAAAATAAAAAATAATTATAATAATAAAATTAAATTTATTTAAAATTATACTTTTTGGGAAGCTTATAATAAGGACTACATACTTACAAAAAATAATTTTTAAATGAATTCATTTGATCCCCCAAAAGGTAAATCAAAAGTGGTTTTTTTATCAACATTTTGATAGGTGTAAAGGAGACTCCATTATAGGTATGGTTTAAAACTAGCAGTGTTGTATCCAAGGGGATCTAAGGTGGTTCGATCAAACCCTCTTCAATTGTAATCATTTAAATGGAACTTTTCAAGGCTTAAATCATTATATTTTCTAAAAATATGTGATTTCAGCAAAAATTAAGATTTCCTAGAAATTATAAACCAGTATTGTGGGATCACCCTCAATAGCATACTGTGTTTTTATTTATTTTTAATAGAGTGAATTTGGATTCCTATGCAATAATAACTTCCTCCAAAACTGACTTTCTAGGTATGAACCTCGATTTCTCCTCATAAATTATCTCTGGCAAAATATTTTTCAGTCTATTTGCTACTGCTTTTGCCATAATTTTGTACAAGGTATTGTAGAGGGATATGGGTTTGAACTCATCTAGTGACAATGGCTTCTCCTTTTTAGGAATCAAAGCAATAAAGGTGTTCATATCCTTTAAGACCATTCCTAATCTCCTTGAGTCCTCTTTGGAAACAACCACTTCATTTCCCATGGTGGTCCATCATTTTTGGAAAAAATGAGCCAAAAATCCATTCAATCTTGGTGCTTTATCTGGATGAAGCTGGAATGTTGCAACCTTGATTTCTTCTGCCATAAATTTTCTTATCAACATCTTATTAAATGCCCTTTGTTAACCAACCTTTGGATCACCTCCAAGAGTTTCTTTTGTGGTACAAGACTTGAGCCTTCATTTTTATTTAACAAATCTTCAAAATAAGTGACTAATTCCCTGGCAATGCCCTCATGAGACACAAAAAATGAACCATTAGCTCCCCGTAGACTCGTGGTTATATTGACTTCTCTTTGGGCCTTAGTGTCGTTATATAAGTATTTGGTATTCTCATCCCCCTTTGACATCCAAATCTCCCTAGGATTTTGTTGCTAGTATACTTCTTCTTCTGCTTGTACCTCCTCATATTCTTTGAGCAACTCCTTTTCCTTCAGGTACTTTTTACTGTCCATCCATGAAGCTAACACTGCTTCATTTAGAGCTAATAACTCTTCTTCAAACCTCCATTTGGATTCAAATATATTTTTTAAATGGCTCTTGTTCCATTCCTTTAATTGTTTCTTGAGGAGTTTCAACTTTGATACCGCACCAAACATCTTAGTACCCTTGACTTTCCATCCATTCCACCATGAGTCAATTAGCCCTAGAAGATCTTGATCCTTGAACCACATGTTTTCAAATTTGAAGGGACACCTTGGTGGAACCCTTCAAAAAAAATTTGGTCCTTTTATATTCATTCCATTATTGCTTAAGTTTTATTAATCTCTTCATGGAAATTTCGTAATGCAATCACATAGAAATAGAAGTCAAGTCTTGTTTTAGGATGTTGAGTTTTATTTTTTGTAATTTTAATGTTGTATAACAATACTAGAATTTGAATATAAAATGGCACAATTTTGAAGCCATTTCTCTCCTTATGTTCTCTTTACATGAACTATCAATGAAAATGATCAAGGTTCTTTCAATTGATCTTCATGGTGTTTCCTATGAATGTATGATTTTGTCTTTTTTCTAATTCAAATAATTGGTTAAATTACTTTGATAGAATCATAGATTTGCATAATTTGAGTGCAAGGATTCAATAAGTAGTTTTGGTTCAAAGTATTTGAATACAATGTTGCAACGCAGTGTTGTAGTAGCTCGATGTTATGATTAAATGTTGTTATACTCTAGGATTTGTGTTAAATTTGACTCCATGCCCTAGGGTAAGGCATTGGTCTATTTTTTGTGTCTAAATTTGCATTATTTAGGATCTCTCACGCTAGTCAAAGAACAATTATCAAATTTCCATTTCAGTTGAGGTTTTATTGCTTGAATTTTCATGTTGAAACTTACATTCCCTTGCTTTGAATGTTAAATTCTTAAATATCTACCAACTCTTTAAAATACTTACCTATTAAGTAGTAATTATGGAATGAATCTATTATTTTCAATGTATAAGATGAATTGGCATAGAGAATCTTGAAAACATTGTGTGGGATCACCCTCTCTGGTCTTGAAGAGCCCAAAGTGTAGGAGTAAAGTTGTTGTAACTTTCATTCATTTGTTGGCCAATCCATTCAAATAGCTGACCATTGGAAGATGGAAATTTCATAGGTTATTTGTGAGATCAGTTTGGTATTTAAAAAAACACCAACAAATTGGTGACTTTGCTAGGGAAACTTGTGTAAAGTCTCTAGTTTCAGATCAAACTTTAAAGTCAAAGTCATAAATTTTGCAAATATGTGTTCATTCATGAGTGAATCCATTAAATTGTCCCACCATCTATCAAATTGAATTCGGTTTGCTAAAGATCCAAGAAATATTTGTGTTTCTTTGTTAGTTTTCACTTAAATTGTTAAAGGTATGTTTGAAGTATCTATGTACTTAAAAATTCCTTCAAATCTGTTAGAATCCATAAATAATTTCACAATTCCCATTCATTTGGGTTGAAACTTTGAGTCTTTGTGTCAGTGCATTGAAATAATGAAAATAAATTGAGAAGAACAAAGGAGAATAAGTTGTAGAGAAGAAATGAGGTAGACTACAGCTCATATGAAGAAGCGCCCTAATGAAAAGCTAGAAGGTAAACTTCAGAAGACTACAAAAAAAATAATGGAAATAAAAGGATGCAGATTCAAGTAAGTCCACCCCACATCATGTTCCTAAACTTGCTCATTCTTATATCAATAAGCATAGTAGTCATGAGAGTCAACAAAATTTTCTAGGTCTAGATTATGAAGATGAAGAAAATGTAACAAAAAAATCAGTTGTAAATGTACATGAATCTAGGCCTAGGGAAAGAAGAAATAGGAGTAGAAATGTTCAATGTAATGTTTCTTCTACAAATGCTAGGGATATTGGCATTATTCCTCCCACTTCAAATAGTTATTCTCCTTTACCACCTATTTTTTAACTTGATCAACTGACAATGCTCAGAATCTTATAGATTTGTCAAATACTTTAGATTCTGACATTACCCTTCCAAATCTTGGGGATGTTTTTGGTGAAACTAATGAGCTCCAAAACGAAGCTCAAATACAGGATCAAATAAGGAAGAAAAAGGAAATAGAGACGGATAAAAATATTATAAATTTTTCCTATGAAAGAGATGTTGAAAAGAAGACTGAAAAAATGAAGCTTATGAACGAAAAATACCTAAATAAATTTCGACTGCTACCACAGGCCCTATCATTTATGAAATCCTTGATAGAAAAAATGAACATGATCCCATAAAGAACACAAATACCACTACTTGGATCAGTTCCACTATTACAAGTACTGTTGCTCCACATAATACATTAAATGTTCAGAACCAATCTATTGACAAAGGGAAGAAGCCCATGAAAATTTTGGTCATTAATGAAGGTTCTTCATCACAAAAGACTCTTGTTCCTGGTAAATCAGAGATAATGGAATCTAAATTTAAAAATGAAAACAAGGAACTATGAAAGGAGTTGGAGAGAATGTAAATATTGGAAGATAATGCTGAGATGCAGAAGAAATTTGATTTCTTAAAATCTGCATGCCTTGGTGGAAATTATGTAGCATCTAATTCACATGATCCTCCACATTCCTCATCACAATATACACCTACAATTGAGATTAATACTTCATCTCATATAGTTCATTTCATACCTACTTCCCAGTCTATTAATACAAATAAAAGTGAACATACCTACAACCAATCTGATAACAGAAATGTGAACCAACAAGGGAACCAAATATGGGAGGATATGGAAATAATAGATACATTGAAAACCAAGAAAACCAATTTCCTAGGAGACCCTTGTAATTGGAGAGATATAGACAGTTGTGTTTTGATGGGATACCTAGTTGCCCAAATCCCATTTCCAATGATATCAAGGTTGTACTAACTAAATTCCCTAGAAATTAATAATGCACTGTTTGGTGAAGATCACTTGAGGAATTTCTTGAATTTACTTGATGATTATGAAATTTAGCATGAAGATGTGGTAATGAATTTGTTTATGCAATCATTAGTTGAGGATGCAAGAGATTGGTATAGAGGTCTGCCAAAGGCTAGTATTGGATCATGGGAAGAGTTCAAAAGGGTGTTCAGAGAATAATATGGTGACAAGATTGATCCCAAATTTATGCTTAATGATTTCAACAACATTTCTAAAGGTTCAAATGAAATGGTACCTGATTCCAATACCAAATTTTAGAAAGAAATGTATATACTACCTGTTGATTTAAGACCAAATGATCAAGTATGTTTAGTTACTTACTATAATGTATTTGACTCAAAGTTGAGTTATCATTTAAGAGATAAGGACCCTCATTTCAAAACTGCATTGCATATAGAAAGTAACAAAAGAGCTTCTAGCAAGGTAGGAAGAAGATAGGATGTGAAGATTCTAAAAACCCCTAAGGACAAGCAAGAAAAGGCTTCTACATTGGATGAAAAATGGGACAAGGTGATGAGTACCTTGAAGACATAAAATACAATATTGCAAAAAATGAAAAGGGATTGGGAAATGAAAAAGAAAAATTTCAAAAAAATGAAATGCCCTCATGATTACAAGATTTCCCTTATAATAGAAATTGGAATAATGGAAAGCCAATTCACAATAATAAGAAAAATGTACAAGGTCAAGTTCCACCTAATCCATTGTAAAAACATTCTACTAATTTTACTAATGAGACCCCATGGTGTGTGGCCTATCAATTTCCACATTCTCCTCACTAATGTGCAGTTGCAAAATCATTAGAGGAGGAACAAATTACATTTGGTGATTATAATTCATCTCATGACCATAATGAGGAAATAAATGTGCTTATGAACATATCTGACTTTGTTGATAAGGAATGTTCTTTTGAAGAAGAATCTCATGAGGTTGATGTTGATAATCAAAGACAAAAGGCAAGTACATACCATCAACAAGTTTTCTTTGATGAATATGGTGAAAGGTATTATAATGTCTATAATTTGGAAATAGATGAACCTAATGTATGTCTGAGAAGACCATTAAATGAAGGAATGGAAAGAATGGTAGTTTCACTAGTTGCACAAGCAAGAAATACTTACCACTTGAGAAAGAGAATTGTTAATGTTGATCAAGGTAAGGCAGACAACATGTTTATCAAGGAGCAGAGTGCAAACAATAAGGGGTCAAAAGAAAAGAGTAAAGTGGACGAGGCCAAAGCCAAAGAAAATAAGGGAAGTAAGATATGGGCCAAGGACAGTGACACAAAAAATTTTTATGGTGAAGTTGTTTCCCCTATTGTGAAAGAAAAAGCTCAAAAGAAAAATACTAAGCAAGAAAAGAAAGAGTACAAGAAAAGGGTTGAAGAGAAATGTGAATAGTAGAAGGAAAAAAATGATGAACAAGGTATGATATCTCATGACCTTCCTAAATACACTTTTGTAGATATGTTCTAGTTGCTTTCACAAGTTAAGGTCACAATTCCTTTACTAGAGATGATGTGTATTGATGAGAACAATAAGAAGGTAGTCGCCCTTATTAATGATGTGGCTACAACCTGTAATGAAAGGATGGTGTCTACTCCACCTAGAGTGAGTAGAGAGGAATCAAAAGATGAGGATGTGGAGAGAGTAATCAATGAAATCCCTCAGATCTACTTGGGAACTACTATTGCTACTTGTCCCAGCCAAGTAGATCCTTTCTATGTAACTCTGATAGTTGATGGGAAGCTACGAAGAAATTACATGATAGATTAAGGAGCTTCATCCAATATTATGCTAGTAGAAATAATGAAGGAAATGGGATTACAGATAAATAGTGTTTATGGAAAATCTTATTCCATGGATTCAAGGGAGGTACCTATCAATTGGGTTATCAAGGATGTCACATTCAAACTTGTTTCATTTCCTAATAAGGAATTTACAGTGAGTAATTGGTGTACATCCACCTAACTATGGAATATTGTTATCTAGGAAGTGGAGTGCATCATGGGAGGCAGTATGCAATGTGACATGTCATATGCCAAATTTCCACTAGATGGTAAATATATCAAATTTTTTAGGGAGTCTAGATTTCCACATATGATAGAGTTTTCCACCCCTGAAGATAGAATCCATTTTTTTGATATTGTATTTGATAATTTCATAATAGAAGAGTTGCAAGAAGAAGACAAGCAACCTGCACCTTTGGATAGAGAGATGATGAAGTTATCAAATGATAATGACCTTTCGAAAATGTATTTTGATGGAGCTTTTTCAAAGGAGGGATCAGGTGCAGGAGTGATTCTTATCTCTCCCAATAGTAAAACTTTCAAGTTTTCATTTTCTCTATTGTTTGGGTGCACAAACAATGTTGTTGAATATGAAGCTTTGTTGTTGAGATTGAGATTAGTTGAGAAGCATGAAATAAAGAAGTTGAGAATCATTGGTGACTCATAATTGGTTCTTGTTACCTGGTTTTGCTTCCAACTAAATCAGGTAGACTTATGATTGTGTTTGCATTCAAACAATAAAAGATACATATCACTTTCTACTAAGTTTCATCCATGTACATAAAAGAGATTATCAAAAGATTGCATTATTACAGTTTTGCAATTGCATACAATAAGAAAGAGAGTCAACATTTATTGCAAATGTAATCTTTATTGATGATCATAAGTGTATAGTGTCCCTCACAAGCTGAGGGACTAACTATTCTAATGCATATAAAGAAAAGACTATACATTTATAGCTACAAACACAAGAAATGCACATAAAATGAAGGGGGACCCATCATTGCCTGAATGACGAATCCTAGTTGCCTTGTCCTACATCATCTTTAGTCTCTCCCGCTTGTCCTGTTGCTCCTAGGTTCCCTACATTTGGAAGAAGAGTGTTGTTAGAGCAATGAAAGGTCACCAATCAGAATATGTGCAAAATATCCATAAACATATAATATGATGTCCATAAGCATTAAAATAGATAGCATACCATAGGTGTCTAGGAAAACAAAGGAGTTATCAAACACACCTATCATATGCTTTGTTTATCTAACATGTTTTCTCCTTGTACAAACATAGGAAAAATCCTTGTTACTATTTTGATTCAGTTGATTATAGCACGTGGAGTAAAATGTGGCTCCCACGAGGGTTGAGCCCAGCATGCTACCCTCTTGTGTTTTAGGAAGGATAGGAAATTGAGCAACTTGATCAAATCAATGATAAACATATGCTTGATGCATTCAATCAATATGGAATCATACTAGTTGATCAACTTCCATTATCAGATTCAAAAGATGCAAAAAAATGGTGTGAATTATCAAGAAGGTTACTCTTCATATTTTCACAATGAATCAAACAATAGGCTGCCATCATGCCAAAAGGGGGTAGTACTCTATTGGATATGTCTTTCAATATTCTTAAGTGGATCCAAAGTCCATTTTAATAATGATATGTGTTGGATTTCATTGTCATCATGAAGGGAAGTACAAAAGGAAACAAGACCAAGGACAACAATCATTCCAAGATGAAATAGTTTGTCTCTTCCCAAGAAATAGATGATTTTTTGTGATAATATGAACACTGAAACACATATGCATCAAGTTCAATTATGGAGATGCATTGAGTTCAATTATGCATTCATCAATAAATAATGGAGGATCTATCAAGTCCTGTCGGGAACCATCATGAGTTACATGGAGCAACGCAAGGTGAACAAATGAATGTAGGACAGTCATGAGAGACAACCTTTGAGAAGGTTTTGTTGGTAATCATGTTAAGGGAAGTCAATGCCATGCAAAAGAAGACTCAAAACCTTAATGACAGTGGTCATTTGGCATAATGATAGAGTGTGGAGAACTCATAACATAGTTCATAGACATGAGAAGTGAAGAAGACAGTCATAACAACCACCACATGCATCAAGAGATCATACCATGAAGGATCAAAGAGTGATAAATGCTCATTCAGGAATTGCAAGTAAAGGTACTCAACATAAATTTTGTTTTGTATCTAGGATGAGTATCTTTCTTTTCATATATTGCTTTTCAAATTATCAAGTAGGCTCTTTCCTTTTCAATAATTAAGAACACTTGTTTGAAGATAAATAAGCATGTTCTGAGTGAATGGAGTAGAAATCTACATTAAAATAAAATCATGTAGAAAGAGGCACCAACATCATGAGTACAAAGCTAGGAGACTACATCAAAGAAACAGAGTCACTTAAAAGCAACTGTGATGGGATATTACTTTTTTTCTATAGAACCCCTAGTTCTAACTTCACAGGCAATGCATACAAACATAGTGTTGCCAAGTGGAATTTCAAATAGCACAAGGTGAGAAAGGTAATGTCATGAAAGCATCATATTGTGGACAAATGAAATAATATTATAAACAAAAGCATGTATCTTTCAGTCAATAGTGCTCTCAAAAGAATGGAGATAGACATGGTGCCATGTTTTTCAAATAAGCTAACAAGCTTTAAAGGAAACAAGAGGATTTCAAATGAAAAGTATGCTTATGAATATTACCAAGGCATATTCATCAATGGTTGTCACTTTGCAAGGCCGAATCAAGAGATGAAACTCATTGTTTAAGTCAAGGTCATGATGCCAAGTGAGTATGACAGTGAATTTTAAGAGTTGGAAAATGCAGTCCTAAGTGAATAAAGATGACAACATGGCATTGAAGAGGTAAGCATCCTTAAAACTGATTCATGATCTCTTGATAGGGACAGTCCACAATGAATGTATGCTACAGGATAGCAAGGGAATCCTTTCTTGGTTTCAAAGAATAACTATCAAGCACTATCCAAGCATAGTTAGTAAGCCATGAAGCTACAAGGGAAGTCATTACATTCATTAAAGGAACAAGTGAATCATGTTTCACTTTAGTAGTGAATGATAAACTATGGAAAATTCATTTGCATACATGAGGACATCAAGCACAATAGAATTTTTACTTGTTAATGTTTTCTCTTCAAAGATCTTTGGGATACTTTATAGAAAATTCTTCTTATGAATATCAATAGGGAATTCACAAGTAAAGTTGTGTCACAGTGCCAGTGCAGATCATGAAGAAAGAAACACAGTGGAGTAAGATTGTCATGTCAATGACAAAGTGACAGTGAAATAAGGAGGAAACAATCCAAGACAAGGTTAAGACAGGCAGCTTAGAAGTTCATTGTAATCCATTAAGCAACTGGATAGAGAAAGATTAATATTAGATCACAAAGTTGTCAAAAGACGGAAATGAGAGATATATGTTCAAAGATCACTACTTCAGACTAATAGTCATAAATCACTTGAGGGAGGTACCACAGTCATGAGATAGGGGATGTTTTATATGAAGAGAAGATCAAAAAGGACCTAAATGATTGTGAAAACTAACGAACTTCAAGAGGACAGTGGGTAGTAGTCTCACAAGTAGACAGTTTAAGCATATAATCAAGCAACATTGATAAGAATGCTATAGAGGAACTTCAAGATTTGAAACTTCAGACCATCTCAGATAGTTTAAGTTCTAGGGAAGAAGTAAAAAAATATGGCAAAAATTATTCAACATCGGAAAGTCCCATGAAATGCAATTGATAGTGCATACAAACTTAACTTTCTAGGTGAATGTGTGTAGATAGTTGAAAAGTTATTGTTCATTATCAAAGATGTTGCAAATATAGAAAATGAGAATTCTCAATAGAATCAAAGGGGGAGTTAGCAATCTAAAGTCTAAAAGTCTACATGCTTCAGAATGGATTCAACCAAAAATGCTACCAAAATGTGTTTTCATTCAACATGGAGTACACTAGCCATGAGCAAGAGCACACTTGCATTTTTTGCAAATAAATGATAACCTAGAATGTGCTTTAGACATTAGCAACAAACCCAAAATGAAATAATGTGTTTCCCATCTTTGTCAGAAAAAGGGACAATATTATGCCATATTTGAAAGCTAAACATGTATCCCTTGAAGGCAAATAAATAGAATGACAATATGGTGTTAGAGTTTCAAAGAATGGAGGAAATCCAAATGCAAAAAACCCCAGTTTATTTCTTCATGGTTGTGGCCTGAAGAATCAATTTTCTTCACAAAGACACGAACCCACCCAGTTTATTTCTTCATGGTTGTGGCCTGAAGAATCAATTTTCTTCACAAAGACACGAACCCACTTGGGGTTTTGTATTAAAATTCAAATACAAAGAATGATAAAAGGTATTTCTTCCAATTGTTGTACAAAAAATGCTATATCCTGAAGAAATACAAGTTCCATCGAGGGTTTTCACTCTTTTCTTGCAGAAAATATCATGGAGACACAAAACAGAAAAATGCATCAAAATCTCAGTCATTCCTTCATGGTCGTGGCTTGAAGAATTGATTTTCTTCACAAGGTGAAAAAACCCATTTGGGGTTTGTTTTAAATTTCTGAAAACAGAAGGAAAAGCTAAGTATTTTCACCATTTTGCCACTGGCTAGAGCTCAAAATGAGCTTTAATTTGCAAAAAAAGAGAGGAAAAAAATCAAGGTATACATCATATTGGAGCTTACCTAAGCTTGAGTTGTTCATTTTCATTGAACATGCCAGTTTTTTTTCACCATAAAATACCACTGTCCAGCTTCAGAAAATCACCTCAATGGAAGCTAAAAGCAAGCAAATATCCCATAGAAAACAAGATACAAAGAATGCATCAGTAAAATGCCACAGTCATAGCCTTGAAAGCTTAAGTAGCTTTCGAAATGGAGAAAAAAAATCCATATTATGTCAAGGGTAGCACTTACCTTGGTTTTCCAGTGATAAATCACTTTGAATCTGTCATGAAATCACCATGAAAGAGCTTAGAAGATTCCCTTATTAAAACCACATGGAGGCAAAGCAAACTGTCTAGAAGGTTCGATGAAAAAATGAATGGCTTTTGCTTGATTTTGAAACCCTATTGCAAGCTTACCACAAAGGTAATTTTTACCTTTCTTTTAAAATTTGCAAACACAAGTTAATGTGTCCAATGTGCTAGGAAATAAAGTCTCATGCCTTAGGCTATTTTTTTCCTTGTGTTGCCATTTTGAAAACCTAGGCTTATGCCTTAGTGTTTTTTGACTTCATCATATGTGTCTTGTAATTTCATGTCCCTTTAAAAATTGAAATTCCTTCAAGACTTAGAAGTGTGCAATTTGACCTCCCATGGGCCGAGCCATTGCTTATGATTATTTTCATTTAGTTTGAAATGTGAAATGTTTGACCAAGTGATGGTTATAAATCACTTTTGTCAAGCATTGCTGTTAGATGCAGAAATAGTGATTGGTTAGGTTTTTATCAATGCCTTGAGGGAATTTGAGATAGGTTTCATGCTTCTGCAAGCCCTTCAAGGATGATTGAGGGAATTGTTATTATTTTTCATTTATTCTAAAATTGTAAAACATTATTTTAAGTGATGTGTCTATAAATCACTTTATCTGATGTTATTCATAATGTAAAATTTTGATGTGTGTATTTCAAGGAATGGTCGGGCCTCTTATTCTACATTTTATTTTGAAATGTAAAATATTTTGAGTAAGTGATGTTATTATAAGTCACTTAATCAAATTTTTATCTTAAATGCAAAATAAGGCCTTATGCTTTTGGAAACACACAAGGAGCATGAGTCAAAGCTTTTGGAGACATAATGATGACTGAGCAACATGGGAAAGGTGTGTGAGTTTTGTCTTTGACTAATTTTGGAGGAAATGGGCCATTTGGAGGTATTTTTGTCACACTTTTAGTATGGATAGTCTTGGTTTAACCTTGCTTCATGTGGAGGACATTTTGGAGTGATTTTAGAAGGTTCTTTTTTGGCCTTTTTGCTTCATTTGACTAGAATCTTCTAGATGGACTCATGTGAAGCATTTGTTTGAATTTTGGCTTAAGTAACTTTAAACTGTGTTGTTGAAGTTAGTTCTTTCTTTCCAACAAAGTGATAGCTTATTTTCTGGAGTTATCTTTTCAGCAGGAGCAGTATTGTAACTCAGGGATAGATTTGTATACTAGTGAGTACCTTGGATCAATGATATTGAATATTTTCCTCTCATTTCATGCTTTATTGTGTGCATCTAGTGGTTGATCAAATTACTTGTGAAAATTTAGCTTTTCCTTGTAATTTTTTCTCATTGTTAAGCACCTATTTTGTAGAAAAGTGTATTGTTGTAGATTATAAGTTGTGTTAATGAATGAAAATTCTTTTAGTTGTGAAATATTTTCCTTCTAGGAGTTTATCTTTAAAACCTCCTTATAAAATACTTATGCAAGAATGCATACAAAATGAGTTGTGTAAACTAGGATTTGTCATTGTTTGAACTGTGTGCAAGTTGTTTGTAGGTCTTAGTTAGTTTGGTGAATCACCTCTTAAAAGTTTTTAGTTAATTGTAGTTTATGTTAATCTCTTACTCGTTCCTCAGGAAATCATTAGTTTAGCAATAGTTTAGGTGACACCAAAAGGGGAGCCAACCCATAATTTGGAGGTCTACTTTCACAATAGGATACCCACAACCTGAAAGTAGTCCCATGTTGATCCAAATTTTTTGAGTTTCCACAACGTGGCAGGGGTGCAAATTTGGATAGTTAGCAGTTGTATCCTAGGTAAAATCTAAATTTTCATTAAAAAGAATAAAAGGTTGAAGCAGTATAGGAATGTTGTATGGGATTCCATAGAATAGTTTGATGCTTTTGGTATTGACTGGTTAGAGAGAAGAAAAAATGTTTTGGTAGATTTACCAGCCAACATTGCAATGTGACCAAATGACATAACTTTTGCAGGCATTTCCAAAGTGGAGGTGCAAACAAGACCATCAATGTCTGACAATATATAGAATTGGCAGTTTTTTTATGAGGGCTACACCACCTAAAACCCATGCAAAACACAACAATAGATACCAACACAAAAGATGTGAAATAGAATATAACTCATTTTCAATTATTTTTCAGAAAATAAAATTACAGATTCAAAAATTACAATGCTACAGCCTCATGGGCTTTATTCATTACAACAAAATCAACTTTGAAAGAAAATCTATTATTTGGAGTCACAATCTGCACTAATGGAGCCACCTTCTATAACCCCCACTTAACCCTTTTATTTTACCTAATAACCACCCTAGAATGTTCTAGAAAGTGTAACTTTCCCTTTTGTTTTGGCACCAAAAGTCCTGCCATTTGATTTCTTTCCTAGGAAGATATTTTAATGAAATTCACATTTTAGTGGGGTAGCTTCTTGGAGCCATAAGTTTTGATCCGACCATCATATTTTTAATTGTAATATATCATTGGAAAGCTTGTGAAGAGATCTACAACTATTTGTTTCTAAATCTAAAAGATCAAAGATTTTGCACCCTATTTTGGGACTGTGAAGGGCCTCAATTTTTCAGTTTTAAACTTTATTGGAGAAATTCCACTAGGATGAAAATTTAATGTCTTCCATACGATATAGGATTTTGAGATGATTCTTTCACCAAAAATCTTATTTTCTAATTTCACTCCTTGGGGTCAATTTTCATGTCCACATGACCCAAATAGGTCGACTTACTAAAAATAGCAAGTGACTATTTTTTGCTATTTCAAACTTTTAACTATCCCAAAGACTGCATGAGTCGACATGGGCCCCAAGAAAACTAAGGAAACTACAAAAAAATGAAAATAAAATATTTTTTGGTGATGCAAGATTGCCTTTACACCACTGGATGCTCCTGCATCAGTTTTCAATGATGATGATGACATCTTGAAGTTCTTGCAATGCGTAGATCAATATGAAGGTCAAGAAATTGAGTTTGGGGCATTTGTGGAAGTTGGATGGAAAGGAAACTGTGTTTGGTGATGAGATAATCTAACTCAAGACTAACAAGATCCCAAAGGGTCTAGTAGCCTTAGAAAGGGTCTTTGATGCCCCTAACAAAACTAATGTCAAACAAACATCTACTCACAATGAGGATTTAGAAGAAGTAAACCTTGGTACAAAGAATTCCCTAGAAAGGGTTTATGTGTGAAAAAAGATGAAGCCCCAGGTTAAATCAATATTAATTTCTTTACTTAGAAAGTACACGCATGTATTTTCCTGGTAATATGATGATCTAAAGGCCTATAGAGAGGAATTATTTCAACATGAAATCCCTCTAAAACCTGATGCTAAGACTTTTAGGCAAAAGCAAAAGCCTATAAATCCTACTTTGGCACCAAATATGTAGGAAGAGTTGATGAAACTGAGAGATACAGGAATCATCAAGCCAATCAAACACTCCAAATGGGTGTCCAACCTGGTGCTAGTAAGAAAGAAAAACAATGACATAAGACTCTATGTAGACTTTAGAAACTTAAATGTGTCATCTCTTAAAGATAACTATCCATTGCCTAATATGGAAGCCATGTTATAGAAGTTGACTGGCTATGAATTATTATCTATGATGAATGATTTCTCAGGGTATAATAAAGTTATGGTTAAGGATTTTGAGCAATATAAGACTACATTCACTACTCCTTAGGGCGCGTATGTGTACATTAGGATGCCATTTGGCTTGAAAAATGTTGATACCATATTTTAGATGGCTATGGATGTAGCCTTTGCAAATTTCATAGATATCTTCTTGGCAGTGTATCAAGATGACTTGACAACATATTCAAAGAAAGAGGAGGATCATTGCATGCATCTTCAGAAGATAATTGTTAGAGCACTAGAGTATGCATATCCCTCAACCCCAAAAAATGTTCCTTTGGTGTCAAGGAAGGAAAAATATTGGGGCATATTTTTTCTAAGGAAGGGGTAAGAATTGTTCTAGAGAGAACTATGGCAGCCATAGATAAAATTCCTCAACCAAAGAATGTCAAAGGAATCTAATTCTTTGGACATGTCAACTTCTTATAAGATTTGTGACCAATTTTTCTAAGACTACTCGACCAATTTATAAGATGTTGAAGAAAGAAGAAAAGGTTGTTTGGGGTGAAGAACCAAGCAAGGCATTTTAGAGCATGAAGCAAGCAATCAAAGAGGCTTCTATTCTTAAATCCCTTGATTTCTCAAAACCATTCCAACTCTTTTCTTTTACTTCATTCCATACAATTGTTGTGGTACTCCTCCAAAAAAATGATGAGGGGTTTGAGTAGCCTATTGCATTCTTTAGCAAATCTTTGCAGGAGGCTAAACTGAAATATGACATGAATGAGAAACAACGTTATGATTTAGTCCAACCAATGAAGAATTTTAGAACATATCTTTTTTGTGCCACAATTATTGCCTATGTACCTAGTGTTGTCATTAAATACATTCACCCAACAAGAGGTTATAGGTAGGAGGTGTAGATGGATCGACAAGATCCAAGAATTTAATATTGATGTACAAATTACCAAATTGGTCAGAGGTTAAGGCTATTAGAATTAGCTATGGAGATAGAATACTAAGATCTTGAGGCCAAATGGAAATCAAAAAGATAGAAGATATGAATATGACAAGAATAAACTATATTCTTGTCAATTATGATTCAATACTAATGTGTGTACAATGTAGTAGAGACCCCTTGGTTATATAGCCAAGGTAAGATACAAGATGACATAAGATTATGACAAGTGTCTTAATCATATGACATGATACAAATTATCACCACTACCTAGGTTCACATGTGTTATAATTCAAAAGATAAGATAACAACTAATGACAACTAACACCTTCTAGAAAGATTCCTAGGACCTAAGTAAAAATGTAAATAAGTCCCCTAGTAATGAATTAACTAGGTACAATACTTTATTTACACCAACACCCCCCCACCTTAAGTGAAACTTAGGGAGTAGCCTGGATTATTATGCAAATGACACAAATATGGGTCCTAGCTATGAGGCCATGTTATGTACCCATGTACAAATTCCAAATAAATCTCTCACAAATGGAGAAAAGGAGAAAACCCAGTGGAAAAAAACTCCTCCCCAAAAGAGAGATGAAATACAAAAAATGGAGTGCTCTCAATGAAGAATGAGAAGGCCAAAACCCCATGTGAGGAAAAATACCCCCCATAAGAGAGAAGTAGAAGAGAGATGATGCATCCCTCCTAAATGTTGAGTCTCCTACAATGATGGTAGAATCTTGACATTGTTAGTGTAATTAATTAATTATTACACTAGCATAAGTTAACTTAGATCTTGCATTTAATTAATTAAGTCCTAGGTTGCATTATTAGATAAATCATAAATAATGGGGTAATTACCCCTTCCATGTTTGTAGGGATAATATTCCTTCTAGAAGATGAGTTGTCCTTCTAGAACTTATCTCTATTGTGCGTGCTTAGTTGCAACACTTTTTGTGTGGTTGATTATCTTTCCTCGCAAAGGTCCTCCATTGAAGACTACAGCTTCAGGGACCTTGTGCATCCATTATCTCAACAGACATTGATTGTTGAATATGATCCAATCTCGTCGAACAATGTTCCTCTCCTTAGGAAGAAACAAAACCAAGAATGTATGCAGAATGTCAGGAAGATAGATGATATGTGACGGTGTCTCTGAAGCATGCTCAAGTGTCACCATGTTGATGTCAAAAGTTGACACACTCCAAATAGGCGTTCTAGGCTACACTGTTGAAGAGGACAAATCAGAATCTAGTACAAATGAATGTAGAACATGATCCAAAGAGAAATATATCCCCTCTAAAGATAAAGAAGCCTCCTCCAAATGTTGTCCAAAAGTATCCACGGTCATGTCAAACTGCAAATAATGATCATGTAGAGATTGAACAAGAGGGTCAAGGTGTTCCCTCACAAAACCGAAGAAGGATCTTCTCCATAAAAAAAAGATGAATGTCATCAATGATGTCTCCCAAATCTGTAATATGAGACTCCACAAAGAAGTCTGAAATACCTATCAAGAATCCATCCAAAGTAGCCAAATCTAAAAGACAATCAAGATCGTGTTGCACTGAATCACAAGGAACCAAAACTGATGAATCACAAGCATCCTCAAGTACAATAGTAGATGATTCTTCCAATTTTGGATTACAAGATTCCTCAACCTCAAGATGTTGACTCATAGATGAAGAGTATGAACCCTCTAGATTTGGATTACGAGCCATAGAAATTGAAGTCTCAATAGATGTCTCTATAGGAGAAGGAGAAGGTTATATTTCATCAAGATCACCATAACTTTCCCAATCAACAAGTTTTTCAGTTGTTTTAGCATCAATAGGTCGAAACTCTATAAGTTGAACAAGAAAATCCACAGTAGGATCCTCTAGGAATGGAGGTTCATTTGAGTCTCCATATATCTCCCAAAGTTTGGTCATAAGGTCATGAGGGATCTTAATACCATCAATAGCCATTTGTGTATCAATATCACAACTACAACCAATTACTCCCTGGATATGTTCTGTTTTGAATTCCCAGACAACTCTCTTCCATGTTGATGAAGGTTTAGGAACCAATCCATAGAGATATGGCAAAAGATTAAGCCACCTACAATGTGTTAGGATTCCATCAATTTAACCTTATTACTGCAAGATGAATTTTGATGCCCATATTAAACTCCTCAATTTAGTCACACAATAGACCAATCAAGAGACATAAGCCAACAAAGGAAAAAGATTAACCCCCCAAGCAATGTATGATTTGGCACTTTATACTTAGTGTGCTTACAATTGCTAGATGCCAAAAATAGCAAGCTAGACTTGATCTTAGTGCTTCTAGATGCCAAAATTGGCCACATAATCAAGTACAATTTTTTGTACAAAATGAGATCAATCTAATCATGCCACTAAAAAGTACATGAAAAAATATGCACTTTCAAAAAAATTCACTCAAAAATGTTACCGTAGGAGCAAGATATGAGCTCCTGAAGTTCCCAAAATGAGGATGAAGCAACAACACCTATTAGAATCTACAATTTCTAGAAAAACAAGACACCAAAACCAAAAATTGATTGCACAACCATGTAGAGCACAAAAAATTATCCCAAATAAAAAAAATTGCTCGAAAAAAGGAGTCAAAATGAGCAAGTTATGAGCCTCTGAAGTTAGACTACAAAATTAAAAACTCCATTGGTGAGGGGGGCAATTTTTTTTAGAAGTGTTGATGCGGTGTTGACATCGACAACATACAAGCTTAAATTTGATGGTTATTTGGCCATCACTATCATTGTCAGGTTTTTTGCTAGGATATTCTCTTTGACCACTAGTATACTCTCTGACACAGAATATACTACAAAATCTTCAACTTATTCTTGATTTGACACTTTGTTAGTTTTAAATTTTGTTGACCAATTTAATTTTTACTGCCAAACTTTTTAAACTTTTTTGGATTTATTTTATGGAGCCAATTTTTTTAATGATTTGACCATCGACTGTGCAATGTGGGGGGCATGTGGTTGATAAGGCTTGCCGCCAATAAAATAGCACCACGTGGCGCAAGTACTGTGCTTTGTGGGTACTGGGTACAATGTACCCCTGCAACGAATTTAATTCGCAGAAAATCCTTTTTGATTTGATTTTTAAACCAAACTTTTATAATGAATTTAATCATGCCCAAATTCAAATTTTCTAAAAAAAATTCTAAAATTCTCAACTGAATTTTTTTAAAAATTTCAAAAAAATCGTACCAAGCATAATTATGATGATCTAGGCGGCCATACGGCTCCCTATGTAAAATTGTGTTGCCTCAACAGAAAACTGCTTCAAATTCAATGAATTGATAGTTAATCTTAGGGTTTTGGGCCCTTCTCGACGCAATGGCAAGGTCAGATTTGACCTAGAATGCTCCAAAATTGCAGCTACTTTCTAGATCTAGCAACCACACTCCGGCTTCAAACCGTCATAGATTTGGCCTCATATTTCCAATTTGGACAAAACAAAAGGAAAAATTGACTATCTCAAACCTTTTGAACTCAATGGTGAGCTCATATTTGCACCAACAAGCTCTAACTTGAACCCGCAATAAAGAGCCAAAAATGGAACCCCCTAGAATATGGTTTTTCTTTCAATCTTTTCTGATTCTTTAGATCATCATATGATGCAAGAGAAGAGCATACTCAACTTTTCAAGATTTACCAAGATCTCTTCAGAAAATGGCTATCCAATGGCACCCAACCCACTCTAATACCATGTTATAATTAGCTATGGAGATATCCTACCAAAATCTTGAGGCCAAATGGAAAGCACAAAGAGAGAAGATCTGAATATGACAAGAATAAATTGTATTCTTATCAATTATGATTCAATATTGATGTGTGTACAATGTAGTAGAGACCCCTTGGTTATATAGCCAAAGTGAGATACAAGATGTCAGAAGATTATGACAAGTGTCTAAATCATATGACATGAGACAACTTGTCACAACTACCTAGGTTCACATGTGTTACAAGTCAAAAGATAAGATAACAACTAATGACAACTAACACCTTCTAGAAAGATTCCTAGGACCTAAGTAAACTTAACATGTAAATAAGTCCCCTAGTAATGAATTAACTAGGTACGAGACTTTATTTACACCAACAAAGGCCTAGCTAAATTGATGGTTGAAACTAACTTGGAGGTCAATTAGATCAACCAAGTTGAGTGTGTTGATGTATCTCCTATTTTTTATATGAAAACATGTGGTTGGTATAGACATATTGTTCACTACTTACAAACTATACAATGTCTTGAAGGACTAACAGATAATGAGACAAGGAATTTAAAGTTACAAGTAATAAAATATGTGATTGTTGATAATGAATTATGGTGGAGAAATCTAAATGGATTTTTTCTAAAATATGTTGATGATAAGATAGTTTTAGATATCTTGACTAATATGCACAATGGTGTGTGTGGAGGCCACTACATGGCAAAGACAACTGCTCACAAGGTTTTAATTGCAATATTTTGGTGGCCCACTATGTTCAAAGATGCCCATAAGCTGGTAAAGGCATGTGATGCATGCCAAAGGTTCTCTAGAAAGCTTAAATTCTTAGGGAATCTAACACTCAGACCAATATTAGTCCAAGCACCTTTCCAACAGTGGGAGATAGATTTCATTTAAGAAATCTTAGAGAAATCCAATGGAGGACATTCCAAGTTTCTAGTTTCCACCAGTTACTTCACAAAGTGGGTTGAAGCAATCCCCACTAAGAAAGCAACAAAAAAAGTGGTAGCTGGTTTCTTATTGAACAACATCTTGATTAGATCTGGGTTGCCAAAAAAGATCATTTCAGATAATTCTATGTGCTTTAGATCAAATTAGTTCAAAGATTTCTTTGACAAATATGGAATTTAGATGTGTCTTATTCTTCCCCATACCACCCACAAGGCAATGGCCAAGCAAAATAAAAAAATAAAAGCTTGATGAAGATTATCAATAGGGTGATAGAAAAGAACAAGAAGGCTTGGGACTCCAAACTGAAGTTGGCACTTTGGGGAGATAGAGTTACGGTCAAGAAAACCATAGGGTTTTCTCTATTTTGTCTGGTATATGGTATAAAGGTAAGATTGCCATAGAAAAATTTACTGAAGATGTACAAGTTTGTTTAAAAATATGATAATGACATCTATGATGAAATGCAACATAGAATTAACATCTTAATGGAGATGGATTAAATGAGGATAGATGCACAAAATAATAATGCCAAGTTGCAATTACAAATCAAAAATCTATATGACAAAAAGGATTCTCCAAGAAAAAATAAAATTGGAAGTATGGTATTGATGTGGAATGCAAGATCTTAGGATAAGGGTAAGCATGGAAAGTTTGAAGCCTTGTGGTTAGGCCCTTATTTGGTGAGTAATACTCATGGTGAGGATTCATACTTCCTTTAGAGCTTGACAAGTGAATTTCTTGAGTTTCCAGTGCATGGACAGTTCCCGAAAACATACTTTTCATAAAGCATGATCTCTTCCATGTACACTGTATTTTATTTATATTTTATATATAGGTTTGGTGTTCTTTGGTTTGGTTTGGTTTTTCTGACATTTCCGAGCTTGCTTCCTAGTTTTTTGTTCTCTATGTTTGGTCAACTTCATCGAAGATAGTTGGAATCTCACCATGCCTGCTAGAGGCATGTGTCCCAAATCAGAGCCACTAGTGGAATCCTTGAAAAAAAAATGTGTTCCTTTGATATTCATTCCATTATTGCCTTGGGTTTTATTGATCTCTTCATGGAAATTTTGTAATGCAAGCACATAGAAATAGAAGTTGAGTCTTGTTTTAGGATGTTGAGTTTTATTTCTTCATTTTTAATGTTGTATAACAATACTAGCATTTGAATATAAAATGGCACAATTTTGAAGCCATTTCTCTCCTTATTTACTCTTTACATGAATTATCAATGAAAATGATCAAGGGTCTTTCAATTGCTCTTCATGGTGTTTCTTATGAATGTATGATTTTTTCTTTGTTCTAATTCAAAGAATTGGTTAAATTACTTTGATAGAACATAGATTTGTGTAATCTAAGTGCAAGGATTTGATAAGTAGTTTTGGTTCAGAGTATTTGAGTACAATTTTGCAATGTAGTGTTGTAGTATCTCTATACTATTATGATTAAATGTTGTTATACTCCAGGATTTGTGTTAAATTTGACTCCATGCCCTAGGGTAAGACACTGGTCTTTTTTTTGTATGAATTTGCATTCTTTAGGGTCTCTCACACCAGTCAAAGAACAATTATCAAATTTTTATTTCAGTTGAGGTTTTATTGCTTGAAGTTTCATGTTGAAACTTGCATTTTCTTGCTTTGAATGTTGAATGCTTAAAGATATGCCAAGTCTTTAAAATCCTTATCTATCAAGTAGTAATTATGGGAATGAATCTATTATTTGCAATGTATAAAATGAATTCACACAGAGAATCTTGAATACATTGTGCGGGATCACCTTTTCGAGTCTTGCAGGGCCCAAAGTGTAGGAGGAAAGTTGTAACTTTCACTCATTCGTTGGCCAATCCCTCCAAATACCTAACCATTGGAAGATGACAATTCAATAGGTTATTTGTGAGATTAGTATAGTATTTAAAAAAAACACCAACACACCTCATGGGTCTCTTTTCGCCCATTATTTCTAACTTAATGGGATAGTGGTCTGACCCCAATTGGGGTAAAATTTTCCTTCAAAGGTGAACAGGAAAGCTCCCAACTCTCCTTTAAACATAAATGTGTCCAATTTTTCTATAATATGGCTGAAGCCCAACCTTTGATTCGTCCACATATATTTTCCATTTTCCATCTAAATTTCAAACAAATCATTCCCCCTTACAAATTTCTCAAAATCCATTTGGGATCGATACTTTCTTTTCATAACCCCCATTTTATCCTCACTATCCAAGATCGCATTGAAATCTCCCCCTAAAATATAACATTTAAGGGATACCCTACTGTAGAAAACATTAAGCTCCACCCATAATTCTCTCTTCTTGATGAAACTTGAGGGGCCATAAATATTGATTGATGTGAAGATCAATTTTGATGATAGACTTATCACTTTGCATGCTAACCAATTATAATTTCCCGCTACCTTCTCTAAATAGACACCCTAGGGTCTCCAAACCATTAGTAGACTCCTTGAGTCTCATACAACTTCCACTTGCTCAGCATTCCAAATTTTTGATTTCTTTTTAAACAGTTCCACTTTTTTATTGCTTAAATTTATATCCTGAATCATGAGGACATCAACCTTTGATGTCTTCATGAAGCATCTTAGAATGTTTTTTTGTTAGGGTCCTTTAAGCCCCTAACATTCAATGATATGATCCTCATTTCTCCTTGGGAAGGGAACTACCCTTACCTAATATTAGCATCATGGTGAGTTTTTGTTGGCCTTTTGTATCACCATCCATAGCTCTCTTTTTTTATGCTTGACAAACAACATTTCCTCCTTCCTTCCTCGTAGCTTGGTGACTTCTTGGCATTGTTCCTTGATTTTAATCCTAATTTCCCCTAAGTCACTAGGGTGGTTGGGAAATCTACATTATCTTTAGGTAAAGCGTAATTTTCCTCAATCTCTCATAACTCTCCTTCTTCTATAGGGCCCTTTAGTGCTTGACCCTCCAAGCTACTGCCATCATCATCTCCCATATCTAAGTTTGTTGCTTCCTCCTCTATGAGAGCTGCATAGCTCATCAGTTCACATCCCACTTCCATAATCTCCTCTGAACCCACAAATTCCTCCCTATCCCCCCTTTCTTCTTGTGGGCTTAAGGACCATCCTAAAACATGTGACCATTATTCATTTTGTAAAGGATCAATTGTCTAGTCTATGTCTTGAGGTTCAAAAAATTTTGATTTTTAGTATAAGAAAGAAACATGATTACATCAAGGTTTCAAATAAAAACTTGGATAGTATTTCCCCTTACATAAAAATATCCAATACATTACAAAACTTGTAACAAATACCAAAGCATAAGCTCCAAACTATGGAACATCAAAATTATATAAGAAACTAGATACTAAAACTGACTTTTATAAAAATGTAGTCTTTATCAATGCTATTAAATTTCCACAATCCATAAAAATGTAGTCTTTAACCAATACCTTCAAAAATATTCAAAGGCCTTCTCTTTCAATTAAAAAAGTGAATACATGGAGTTTTGTTGTCATAATATAATTTATTTATATTGGTCCAACTAAGAGATGTTATAAACCATCTTGTAGGCTAATGGGTCCAATTAATGGCTAGTTTCCCTTTACTATTTTACACATATACTTTCATCTGCTAAGTTTCATAGACATTCTTAAGACTTTATGTATCTTTTATATGTCTTTCATACACTTTAAGCAGACTTAAGTATGTGGAAATGAAAATATGATATGTTGAAATATGTGTGTGAATGCATGAATGTTCATGATATTTAGTATTGATTGCATAAGTAAATTATGATTGTTAATTGTGTGTATTCCTTGAGGATGAAACTAACATCTTGCAACTAGAAGGACGGTAACCCGTATCAACCGGATTTTCAGACTACACCAAAGGGACTACAGATGGTTGTAGGGGAAAGTTCAAATACAAAAAAGTGCAACATTTCCATAAGAGAACGAAGGTGGTCATTGAAAGATCCAATGTGAGTCACCACAAAATATTCTTGACCACCAAACAAGACTACTTGGAGGAGAAGAAGTCTATTCCAAGCGAGACTAACTCATGACGTGACAGACCTCAGGCACATTTCTCTATTATGGAAGTTAACCATTTGGCGCATAGTTCTAATACAATTTCTCTTCTTTTGCTTCATAAGTATGATTTTTTTTCAAGACTAAGTCCTCTCCCTATCTTTGAGGGAGAGTGGATGAATACTTTACAATTTTTTTTTTAGTTCTAGAGGAATAAGACTCTTCCTAGACCCTATATAGTGGTATCTATTGTTGAGGAGAAAATCTAGTTTTTAGTTGCTTGTAATTGTTGATCATTATTTTCTAGTTGGTTAGTTGTTTTTTATATTACTAGTTGCAGCAATAGATATGTATTGTTGAATAAGAAATCTCTAGCAGATTCTTGTCATATTGTATGTAAGAGTTCAGAGGTTTTGTGCAATAAAATGAATTACTTCAACATCATGATTTGTTGATTAAGTAGTGAGTGTTTGACATATTTTGTGGAAGAATTAACTCAAGAAAGAGCCACTTGAGGTACTATTAATCCACTCTAGTTCCTATTATTAGATTAATTAATGCATTGTTGAATTAGTTAAGGTAAGTTCTAGTTACATGCAATTGGAATTCATGAATGAGATTCTATAATTTGTATTGAATTTTGTAGCTTCAAGTTTGTTGCATACTATGACGAAACTAGTTATAGTTCAGTTTTACAAGTTAACAGTTATAGTCTTGAGTGATAGGTACTTGTAGCATAAGATAGGAATTTATATTTATTTCCCTTTTTTTTCAAATTAGCATTTCATTTTCTTTTCCACCTTTTCTAGTTTTTTGTACATGTGTAATCCCCTATACTCCATTGGTGTAAGATGTGTTTAGGATCCATGAATGCATATATTGTGCCAACACTATCTAAAGTTTATGAGTGTTTGGTTGGTAATTAAATGAAGCCTCTTGTGTGAAATATGAAATATTCAGTTAGGAATCCATCCTCTGAGTTATGTGTCTACCTAATAGCACCAAGTTAATCAGACATTAGAGAGGCCCTTCATTTTTGGTTCGGTGTTATCAAGGATGGTGCTAAGTTCAAGATTCTTTTGTGTAATTTCAATTCCTTTCAATCTTTCATAGTTTAGCAAAAAAAAATAGCATTAAGGTATTTAGGTTTCAACCATCGACAACAACATGAGTTACTAACAATGTGTAGGAACCGATGATCTAAAGATCCACAACCATTACATGTGGAGGAAATGAGATGCTTTAGGAATATTTCTCCCCTCACGCAAAGTATTAGAAGATACTGGTGAACAAAGTGAGTAGAGTGAGGATATTCTAGAAGAAGAATCATCCCTGATTCCAATACCTACACCAAAAAAAAATGATACTTCTCGCATACACATAAGCATCATGGCTGATGCAAAAGTAGAAGACCCACAAGAGCATGCAATGTTTGAGTTCCATATAGCTAACCAGGAGAGGGTTGATGCTTTGAAGAACATACCTCTTTCAACACTACCCATCTTCTATGGGTTGGTCATAGAGAACCTAGATGTTACACCCTTCATATTGGTGTGCATCGAGTTATGAATAGTCAGCTTGCGGTTATATTAACTCTTAATTAAGTCATATTATCATTATTATATTGATATTTTTTGGGATATGGTGTTGTACACCATTGCAGAAATTGATTTATCATAATATTGTAATTAAATAATTATTTAGTTGTGATACACCTTGGTGGTGGTGTTAATCACACTAGGTAATTATTTGGGGACCACTTGATGTTGTATTGTAACATTGTATTATTATTTAATGTGTGGGAGACGTGTGATAATAATTTAATATTGGGGAAATATTAAATAATGTGATGTCTTGGTACCTAATATTAAATAAGGGGCTAGTGGTTTTTTATTCACATGGTTTAGTGGTACATGGTTTCACCTTACCACTAGTTGTATTTTGTGTGAGCTTGTGTCTATAAAAGAAAATACATGTGTAGTGGTTTAGGTTGGCTAAGTGGTTTGGCTATCATTATTGATTCTTCTTGAGGAGTACATTTGTGAAGAATGGCATCGGATGTGTGGATTCATGCTTGGACACATGATAATACATTGGAGGTCTTGATGCTTCAGAAGTGTTTATTGTAACTCTTGTATTTCCTTATTGTTGATTAACATGATGGAGTATGGATGCTTTTGGAGGTTGGGTTTTTCCATCTTGAGGGTTTTCCTAGGGTATATCTTGTGTCATCTTTGATGGGTATGTTTTATATTCTCTTAGGTGGATTATGAGTACTTATTTGCATGAATATCTCTTTTGTGTTATGTGGAAATTATCATTAGATGGCCACAAGTTCTCTTACAAGTGGTATCAGAGCTTTCATGGTTGAAGTTTTTTTATTATAACCCTAGGTTGAGAAAATATTGCTTGAAGTTTGAATCTATGCAATGCATGAGAGAATGAAATACATAGCAAGATATGATTGTTTTGTAGGTTGTTTAATGTAGATCTAAGGGTTTTGGGTTTGTTGTTATGATGGGTTGTTTGCAGATTTGGGGTGTGAAAATTTTTGGCTAAAAAGGGTTTCTTGGTTGTGCATTCAAATGGAGGTTCTATGGAGAAAATTTTACAAATGACCTTCTGGGACAAAATGGACCCGATGGTTGGATTTGGGTTGGCTGAGAGACAAATTTTGATATAAAATTTGACATATTTTGGTGATAGTGAAAAAAATGCATTTTTTTTTACCCGGATCCCCCTTTTCTAGTTGTACGAGCGTCAACTTTAGTATTCAAAAAAAATAATCCAGTCACATTAAAAAATCTTGCAAAAATAAAAACCGAAAATTAAAATATAAAATATAAAAATGTTTATTGAAAATTATTATTGAAAAGGTTTTCAAAAAAAAAAATTTAAAAATTATTTGGGGGGGTCAACCCCCCTAGCCATACCCAACGACAATGCCAACAAGGTACTATCGGCAGAGCCAATAGTACCATGTCGACCCCCTGCTAGCAAGAGGTTCCACTGGTGGCAGCAACCTGTCCAACAAGGTTGTCAGACCCACCACTAATCCCCTTTGGGGATTTAAAACCAAATTTTTAAATAATTTTTTATTAAAAACTTTTCACCGTTTTTATTAAAATATCCACCCATGTTTTTTATTATATGGAGCCCAATGGAAATTTTATGGAAATTTAAATGAAATTTATAATATTTCGGGTCCACTACTAGGGGAGTGGCACCACCCGAGTGGGGCTGCCGCCCAGCCACCAGGGGTGGCTAAATTTTTTTGCCTCATGTTCAAACTGAACTTTTGCTTCTGAGGGCATAACTTTCGCCTAGGTGCTCCATTTTTACTCTTCTTGGACTTGTTGGAAAGGTGACTTAGAGCTCTACACTGTGGTGCTAGATATTTTTCTAGATTTTTTAGTTTTGACAGTGTTTTTATTGCTATAAGTTAGGTGTTTTATTTGAGCTTTGAGAGGTCATATTAGGTGCATACAAAGTCAGATGTTGGACTTTGAATAGTCGACAGAAAGATTGTTTAGAGCACTACATAGTGGATTAGGTTTGGAGTTGTTTTGACATGATTTATTTGCTTATTTTTTTTCTGGGTTGTTTATGGGTTATTTTGGCTATGGTGATACTATGAGCTTATGGATTGTTGGATGTAGCAGATTTGATGTTGGATTCATTGTATGCTCAGTTGTACATCTTAGATTATTCTCTTTTTGACATGGTTATTAGTGTTTGGCTAGATTTATATGCTTCATTGTTTTATCTATAAGTTGTGTAGCAATGTAGATGGTCTATACTTATTGAACCTATGACTTGGACATGGGTTGTCTATGCCCATAGATATTTCAGTGTTGATGCATTTTCAGTTTTTGTGGCTTGGTTTAGTCACTTGGTTTGCTAGTTTTATTGTCATGTTGAGGAGTTGAGATGGTATTACTAGGTACATTCATGATGTAAGACCTATGTAGTTGACTATGATTGCAGATATGTGGAACATGGTTGGGTTGAATTGTTGGTACTTTTGGTGGTGATCATGGTGTCATGAATGTTTCTTGTGCTTTAGAGACTTTGGCATGTCAAGATGGTAGATGCAAGTGCATTGTTGGTGGTGTTGGATCGATTACTGATTCAGGTTGTGGTGGTGTATCTTCTTGGTATGAGGATCATGGTTTTACTTTTCTTCTTATTGGGGGGCTCATGTTGTATTTGAGTTCTTTGATTGTGTGAGGGAACTCTTGGTTGATCATCATTAGGAGATTGTTATGACAATGTCAAAATAGCTTGTTACATTCATTGGTTATACACTTTTAGTGGGAGATTTTGACAGTGATAGATATGTTTATGATGGTTTGGCGGTTATATGTATCTTCTTGGCTTGGATATCTTGGTTTCACTTGTATGTTACTGATATTGTAGTTGAGTGTGTGCAAACCTTGATGATCTTCATGGAGAGGATGATTGTCATGATTCTATGTGTAGCTCGTACCATGATTCAGTGGGATTTTTTGGAAATGATGTGGATGCATCATTGGGTATGGTTATCTTCATGTGATTGGAGACATTTTTTCTTAGTTTAGAGTGTTTTTTATTATGTCATGATTTACTCTTGATGCATGCTTAGAGCTATGGCATGGTACTCATTCGCTTGAGACCGGGATGTATATATGTTATGGTGCATGTGATCTCCTAGGAGGAGGTGGTTAGATCATGTTGTCATTTTTATGTTCTTGAGTTGAATAGGACAACTAAGAGGGGGGTGAATCAGTTGTCATAGATTTTAACCTTTAATTCAATCACCAGAACTAATACATGAAACTGCTTAAATTATTAATCATCAAACATCAATGCAAAAACTCAAATCCACCAGATTTACGTGGAAAACCCAATAAGGGGAAAACCATGGTGAGGATTAACTCACACTATAGATAATATCAAAATTGATTACAAAAAGGCTCACTGCCTGAAGTAAGGACTCGCTGTCTGGACTCACTATACACAGGGCTACAACCCAGAGATACAAAAGATGGCTCACCGCCAAAGTACAAAATTTAAGGCTCACTGCAAAAAGATTTAACTGATAGAATACACCTTCAATATGTAGGGTTCAGTTCCATTGAAGCTCAAAATATGAAGTAATACGTCACACAATAGTCACTCAAAAAAATTGTACTGATCACAACTGATAAAGCATTTAGGCTCTCACGCTTTTGTTCTCCTTCGCACACACACACACACTTCTCCTTATTTCTCTTTCTCATGAATCCTATATTCATTCCTCAAAACATCTTTTATATATATACAAGCATATCTTGATCATCAATTAGGTCGGCACCATATATGATTTAAGCATTGTAACAAGTCAGCTAACATCCATAAAGCATAACTAGTCTTCATAATATATTGTATATGCCGAGTCAACCAAGATCTTTGAATATCATAATCATAGCTTATCTTATAGTAGAAAACCAAACCTTAATAATTAACACACCGGACCAAATATAATGATCATCATCAATATAAAATAGCTTATGGTAACTATCTCATTCATTCAATACTATGTTGACATTAATGACAACCTGCTGCCATTAATGACAACCATTTGATGCAATCCAATTTCCAACAATCTCCCCCATTGTCATTGATGGAAACAAAAGATGTGAAAAGCTAACAAAAACATGTAGTTCTTCTCTTTGATAGGCTTGAAAATTATTTCATTATTTTCACATGCTTTCTCTATTCTTTGACATCAATGGCAAAGAAAGAAGATCTACCTTTCCTTTACTTCAATTTTTTTTTAAAAATTAGACTTCAAAAATACTATCAAAAATGGCTCTTTACCTCAATCCTTCTTTCCTTAAAATATCTCCTTGTACTTTTCTTTCAACTTCAGAAGAAATATATTCCAAGAATCCATTGCCAACCTATTGTTTAAACAAATACTGTTGTTCTTTGCTATCAAATCAATTATTTCTAGAAGCGTATCCAGGATAGTGATATTCTATTCATTTTTCTTAGCTTCCACTAGAAGACCAGAAAGTTGTTCCAATCTCAACTCAATTCTCTCTTTAACCTTCCAAAAAGTCTTCACAATACCATCCCTCTATACCATAATGACCACAAGTTCAAACTATAAGGAATTGATCCATTTCTTTTGTGCTCCATCTGTGTCATTAAGAATATCATATGCTTTTCCAATAGAATCCAGCTCAAACTCAATAGTATCAATTTTTTCTTTGTAGTTTCCAATAGTAGTAGGCCACCAGAGACAATACCTGTATACATTGTTTACACTCTTGATGCATGTTTTCAACTCATTTATGCTCTTAGTCAATCTCTTTTGTGCATTTCCACATATTTCATCCATAGCCAATTGAATTTCATCTTTTCCTTTAGTTTCACTAGGTGACAGTACTTTTAGACTGTCTTCAATCTTCTCAATCAAAACTTTTGGTAAGACATTTATCAATTTTCTTAGATCAATATCATTGTGAATTATGTGAATAGTCAAAGCATATGTGATCTCATCTTGTTCATATGATGGTTGAGACAACCAAATATCTCCAATCTTCTTCAATCCATTAGATTGCTCAAGAATCTTCAATACCTTCTCTTTAGTGAAATCTTCTTCATCATTTGTTGATGCTAGATCAATTGCTTCGTAAATCTTCTCTTCCTTTTCTTCTTCCTTCTCCTTAGACTTCAACTTCTTCATTTCTGGAGGAGAGCATGAGATGATTCTTCTTGTTTTTCTCTTACTGGAGGGGGAATCTACTTCAGATACTGCAATTGGACTAGGAACCATGCCAGAGCACCAAACATTTATTTTGTTTTCAAAGTATTCTTTACAGATATTTTCCTTTTCTGCTAGAAATTCTAGATAATGGTAGATTTGTTTCAAACCTAGTATAACTAACTTCCACACAACATTCTCTTTCAATGATAACGACTCCAGAAAACAAATCATCATACATATAACCAAAGATCCAAAACAGAAAGGGTAATTGTCATTCTTTGTCATAGTAATGTTCATTAATTTATTCCTCAGTAACTCACACAAATCAAAATCCTCATTCTTTTCAACCATTTGATGTGCAACATAAACAACAATCGCAGAAGTAGATCCTTCTTGATGCAATAGGGGAAGGCTTGCAAACTCACCAAACATAATGTCAAACAATGACAACAAATTCCAATTCATAGATTACCCGAATCTCACCATTCAGTGGCTTCACACTGTTCGCTTGTAGCACAACAAAACCACTAAATCGGGTATCACTCCACTCACACACCCTTTTAGTTCACAACACCACTCATATCAAGGACCCATTTTAGTCCAAAATAACATATCCAACAATCAACTTAGTTTTTTTAAGTAGATTGCAAAAAAATAGGTTTTCTATGCTTTTAAGGGCTTAAACTAGCCCTAATTTGCAAAGGGACCACCCTTTAAACATTACCAAACACCCTGAAACTTTGGGGCAGAAAATAATGTCTCAAAACCCCAAATTCTTTAATCAGACCTCAAAGATTCAACCTCCCAATAGCCAAACCATAAAACCCTCTCAAGGAGCCTAGAAACCCTAAGGTTTAATGAAACTCACACTTCCAAAACTCTCCAAACCTTAAAAACACTACAAAAAGACTCAAAATACCCTGCTTATGCTTATTTCAACATAAAATATCACTACCCATCAACAAAACTCAACTTGACTCACAAAAATCTCAATTTTCATAAGGAAATTCTAAGTTTCCCACTTTGGGCTTCACACCCAACTCTCTCTCAGGAATTCCCCAACACTCCTCTTCATTTTCCACACCTTATTTATGATGGATTATACCTATTCCTCAAGTTATAGAAGTGACAGAAAGAGGAATGGGTCGGTGACTCATTGATTTCCTTTCAAGCCTTAAATCTAAGTAAATAGACTGGTGCAAGAAAAAGACTCACCAAATGCACTAAACTCAATTCTATGCCTTCAAAATAGACTCAAATGAGAGATAAGATAGAGAAAAAAGTTAATCCACAAAGAAAAAATCACAACAATGTTGTACGGGTCCGTACAATTGCTGTTGTAATAGGAAAACACGGAGAATGAGGGAAAATCAAACTTCAATTCAATATTTTTCCTTCCAAGTTATTCAACAACCTTGCATTCGAGTTATTCATGCCTTTTATAATGTTTCCTACCCAAACAAACCTCCTCAACTTCCAAAACCAACTTTTGAAAGAGGTGACCGTTGGTCTCCCTCTTGGAGGCATTTTACATTTTAGAATTTTACATTCTTTCCACAAAATAATTTTCCCAACCTTTTGAATAATTTTGAAGACTAAAGCTCCTAGACATCTAACATAACTCAAATATAATCACTTACATCCAAAAATGGTCTTATATACCTTATTTAAACATAGTTCACCCATTGCCTATAACCTAGATCTCATATGCCTAAATGGATTAACACCCTTGAATGGTGCTCCTACACCATACACTCCAACTTTGAGCTTTCCAATTCCCTTGGAAAGATCAATGTGATATGTCCACCCTTGTAGTCTTCATGTATTTTTCCTCTATGATTATTGTTGAAATACTATTCCACTCAGCTCCCTTCGGGTCCCCCTTTTTTTTGCATGTTCATGGTGTGCATTCCTCGCTTCGCAACTTTTGCAAGCGGCTCCCCTTTTGGCTCTTGAGATGCTGCGCTGAGCGCCCACGTGTCACGCCTGCGGGGTTTTTCATTTTCTGTTGCTTTATGTTTCCTACGGGCTGCGAAACGGGGCCCACATCTCTATACGTGGCGGTGTTGCGCAATCTTTCCCTAGCAGGAGTAGAGTATGCTGCGGCGGGCTGCGAAGGATTTCTATTGGCCTTCTTTATTTCCTGGCGGGGCCCACCCTCGCTCACGTGTCAGCGGTTCGCGGCTTTTAAAACAACAGCGGGGACGAGAGCACCAGGCTGGCTTAGCGCCCAGCGTCTTCTTTTCATCGCGGCCTTTCCCGTTTCAAAGTGGCCTCGGAGTCCCACGGTGCGTGTCGCTATCCAGCAAGCTCGAGTCCTTTGGAGAAGGAGTTTTCATTCGGGCCGCGGTTTGCTGCCACGTGCCTTACATCGATTATCAAAGCAAGCTGTGAGATGGCCGAGCGGGATGGTGTCATTGACTGCTGCTCGTCATGGTTCTCTAAGGCGGTGGACGACACTCGTCGCTTCGAAGCCTGGTTGGGACCACTGCCATCATTCCAAAAGGGCACGCCTGTAACTAACCAACTAGATGCTGTACCCTGATTGGCTGCTCTCATAACGGCATTGGGAATATTCTTATCCGGGCATCATTACGGGGGATTGCGGAATCATTCTGTTACAACTCTCCAGGCGGTGGGATTTTGCTCTCCGACTATATATACTCCCTCTGTTGAGGGACAATGGTACAAGATTTTTGACAGGAAGAATACTGGTTTTAGCAAGAGACGCCAGGCCTCTTTTGCATATTTATTTGCAAGATACTTTCAGACTGTGCCTATTGTTCGGCCTTTCTACTTTTTATGTCTTAATTAAACTGTGAACTGTGCTTTTTATTGTCTTAAGCATTTCATTTGAGGAGACTTCTATATATTGAATGCAAACTTGCTGGTCTAAATCATGTCTTAATGACTCTTCTTAGCAGTAAGAATGTATGCGATACTGTTTTATATCAATTGAATGAACTGTTTATGCTATTGCTTTGAACTTCCGGTGTTTTGGAACATATCAATAACATTCAGGCCCTTGAGTCTATGATTTATCGTGCCTATCAGAAAGCTTTGGCACATCGCCTTAGATTAATATTTGTTTCATTATATCTACTTCCTTTTCCTTTTCAAAAACCATTATATAGAAGAAATAGAGCTGTACAAAATCCGGAGAGTCCTTTCGGTTTGGCTGAAAGGGTCCCCTTGGCCGAGTTTCCATAAAGGCTTAACTTGTTATCGATCAATTTTGAAGCGTCAACGGTTTGTCCTTTTAAAGCGCGCCAGTGGGACCCAAACTAATGAAATCGTCTTCTAAAAGGGTGTATGAGCCATCGGCCTGTAACTAGATCCCAAACTGCAAGTAACCCAGGTTTACTAGTGCCTCCATCTAGGACAGTCCAGGCCGCAAATCAGTTAGTAACCGTTCCATTCCCACCACCCTTTCCTCTCACCATGTTGCCGGCCGTGAACAGAAATTATGTAGCATGGGATGCTGGGAGTCCCCTTGTAGCTCCGGTAGCACCTGCTGTTTGGGGTGCCATTCCGGTTTCGGCCCTGAAAGCTCTTCCCAAATTCGCCGGAGATAACACAAAAGCCCGGTGAGCATTTCGCGAGGATGTAGCGGATGTGTGCCTGAGTGATACATGGTATCCGCGACTCGAATGTAATACGAGGCTCCTTGCTGCGTCCTTCAAAGGCAAGGCCCTGGAGTGGTACCGAACACTGACTCCTAATACCATTCGCACTTGGGATGACCTCGGAGATCCATTCTATGAAAGATTTTCAAATGACGGAGATCGTTCTTCGCTATATTATCAGTTATCCGTCATCAAACGAGCACCCCAGGAGGCTCTGACGGACTTCAATGCCCGATTTCACTCGAGTTGGCGGAGGATTCCCGTGACCATCCGCCCTACCCCAGATTTGGCGTTCATGTTCTATCTGAAGTCCATCAATCCCGACATTTCTATGATGATCAAGTCTCTGGGAGGAGCTACTCTACCAGATGCATATGCCACCGCTATCAAAGCAGAAAATCACTTGATAGACTGCGGAAAATTGCCTCCTCGACCTGTTATGCCGATATTCCCTGAGATATCAAACGTGGCACAAGAGGTGGCGTCGACCAGTGCGCCAGCGACTCCCCAGTCAGCGTACTCATATACAGCCGCTCCTGAAAACTTGGCCTCTACATCAAGTTCTCCGAAGAATGAAATGGGCGACCTCAAGGAGATGCTACGGACTATGGCGAATGATATAACAACACTCAAGCGGAATCAAGCAATGCCTCCGCGGCCTGCGTATCAGAACTACCAAGGTGGGCGGCCTACCTATCAGCAGAATCAATATCAGAATGCGCATCGCACTAACTCACCAACGGCGGCTGCCAACCAAATAGTTCCGGTGCCTACGCCACTGGCAGGAGCGTCGCCAAGCTCTAGCAGAGAATTAACCGCGGGACAAAATAATCTTATTGATGACATCAATCCATGGTGCTTCCCTTGCAACGATGCGCATATGCCCCGAAATTGTCCGCGTGGCAACTTACAACAAAGGATAGCAGAGCAACGTAGTCAAGGGATTGCGACAGAGAGGGAATACGGATATGCCCCGGCAATGGAGAATGCGGTCCTTACCGCGCAAATACAAGGAATGTCCCTGGAGCAAGAGTCCGACATTGTTCCTGATCATGCGCTCTTCTCATGGATGGAAGACGAGGAAACGGTGTTTGCGAATGACACGTCCACTGCCGAAACGCCGCGGGTAAAGTCTGACTATAATACACGCTCCAAGAGAAGATTCACCGGTGAGGCCGTGGTTTCACTTTCGGACAATCCGCAGTGCAAGGACGTTTCGGATCAAATTCCTGGTGGCCGACCGAATCCTTGTCTCCTCAACGGCGGAAGGAAATTATTATAACAAAAGCCAAGGAGCAGAAATCTCCGAGCTCCTCATCTCTTAATGTGGTGGAGCAGTTGAAGAAATCACCTGCTAATATGTCTTTATGGGACATTCTAGCTATCCCGGAGCAGAAGACCATACTCCAAAAAGTGCTTCAGCAACAGATGGACCCAACACTAACCGAGCCTTTGGCCAGTACCGAGGCGGTTTATCAAATGCCACCAACTAAGGTTGTCGCAAACAAAGCGATGGAATCCCCTGCGGAAGGCGGAGGTAGGCCAAAACCTCAACCCTTCTTCTTAACTCTCATTATAGGGGAGAAACTATTACACAACGCTATGATTGATTCTGGCGCTAGTACCACGGTTATGCCAAAACTAATAGCCGAAGCCTTGGGACTCAGCTACGAACCTATGAAGAAAGGGGTGATGCAGCTAGATGGAAATAAGGTTGATACTGTGGGTGTCATCAAAGCACTTCCGTTGACTCTATTTGCCTGCCCGAGTATCACGGTCCCGCAAGATACAGTGATCATAGATGTTCCGCCAATGTTTGGTCTTTGCCTTTCTCGAGAGTTTACTTCAAAGGTGGGCGGCTATTTGTCTTTAGATTGGTCACATCTAATACTTAGGACCAAACATGGCGCAAAGATGAAGATAGAATCGGAGGCTCTGCATTCCGAACATGTGGCGAACGAGGCCCTGATTAACTTTGAAGCGGCACATACCTCCATCACCAAACAAGACATGTACAATGTTGAACTGCTGGAGGAGGAGAAGGTCAACGGAGACCGAAGTAATAGCGAAGACGCTCTGTTGAGTGAACATATAAATAATGATCCCTTCGAAAATTATCATGCTACCGGTTTAGGCACATATGTGATCTATGACGAAGACCAAGTTCTTCCGAAGGTCGTCAAAGAGCCCGACGATGACCAAGTAAGTGAGCTGTGGACATTATATTTTGACGGTGCAAGGAGCAAAGTTGGAGCTGGAGCAGGGATATGTCTAATATCCCCACAGAATGAAAAGTTGCTGAGGGCCTTCCGATTCCAATTTGCTTGTTCAAATAATGAGGCTGAATATGAGGGTCTAGTCCAAGGCCTAAGCCTAGCGGAACGAATGGGTATCAAACAATTGATTGTATTCGGAGATTCAGAACTGGTAGTTAATCAGGTCCGAGGAGTCTCAGCAGCAAAGAATATCCGCATGAGGTCCTATCGGCATCGAATCTGGGACCTTATAGAAAGTTTTGAAGCTTTCAACATCCTGACCATTCCCCGAGCTCAGAATGGCGATGCAGACCGCATGGCAGTAATCGGAGCTCAGTTTGATCCTGTCTCCGACTTGCTTCGGAACAAATATTCAGTACGAGTGCTGGTTAGACCAGCAATACCCGATAATGACCAAAGTTGGCAAGTCTTTGAGAGCGATGAACACATCGCCTCGTTTATTCAAAACTCAGGGGAATTTGCCGATCAACTCCAACCAAAGATCGCTGAGGCCTACGAGGGACAAATTATGCAGCTGAAATCAAATAAGCTTCCGAAAGGATTGGTTACTCTCGAAAATTTTTTTGATTGTAGTGACGCCCGAAATGATAAGAGGAAGTTCATGGCGGAAAAAGGTGATTATGAGAATCTTCGGGTCTCCGATGACAGGAACCTTCGGGTCGGAAAAGATGTCTCACAGCAAGATAGAGAAAGGCTTATGAATTTCTGTGAGAAATATGGAGTAGTAGCCTGGTCCTACGATGATCTGGAAGGTTATGATCCTGGTATCATTCAACATACTATTGAGCTAACAGAAGGTGCGAAGCCAATCTGACAGAAACAGCGGCCGGTCAACCCTAAAGTTGAAGCCTTGATGGCACAAGAGCTAACCAAGCTCATTGAGTCGCGTATTGTTTTCCCAATTAAACATAGTACTTGGGTATCAAATCTGGTACCAGTCCGAAAGAAGAATGGTGATATACGCTTATGCGTAGATTTTGAGACCTAAATAAAGCATCTCTGAAGGACCACTATCCCTTGCCTTCTATGGAGTCGATCCTCCAAACCGTCGCGGGATCGGAAATGTTCTCTCTACTGGATGGCTTCTCTGGCTATAACCAGATTCGAGTAAGAGAGGAAGATCAGCACAAGACTACGTTCACCACCAAGTGGGGGACGTTTGCATATGCTAAAATGCCTTTTGGTTTATCTAATGCAGGGGCAACCTTCCAGAGAGCTATGGACGTCGCATTTAGCGAGCTGATCAATAAGATTATCCTAATCTATTTGGATGATCTTACTGTGTTCTCCAAATCTAAAGATGATCATTTCGATCATCTGGAGTTGGTGTTTCAAAAGTGCCAAGAGTTCGGGATTTCCTTAAACCCGAGGAAATGTGTGTTCGGAGTACCTCAGGGTAAGCTGTTAGGACATGTTGTGTCGAAGGAAGGTATTTCAATTGACCCAGAACGAGTAAAGGCTATAAAGGAGCTTCCTCTCCCGGTGAATAAGAAAGGTGTCCAGTCTTTTCTGGGCAAAGTAAATTTCGTCAGTAAATTTATTTCCGATTTTGCGGGAATGATTAGGCCGATCACCCTAATGCTGAAAAAGGATCAAATTTTCAAGTGGACAACGGAGGCGAGGGAGGCATTTGAGAAGGTCAAGGAAGCTATCTCATCAGCCCCAGTGTTGATCAATCCAGATCAACATAAAGATTTTATAATGTATGCTTTCGGTAGCAAGTCAAGTATCGCTACTGTTCTGACTCAAAAGGATAGAGAAGGAAAAGGGGAGCATCCAGTTGCTTTCTATTCCCGAACCTTAAAGGAATATGAAGTGAATTATAACTTCGTTGAAAGACAGGCTTTTGCAATAGTGAAGGGGCTTAAAAAGTTCCGCCATCTAATTTCCTGTAGCAAAGTCCTGGTATATGTCGCACATTCTAGTGTGCGGGAATACATCATGGAGGGAGAAATCACAGAAAAAAGGGCTAATTGGATCACTAAGATCCTGGAATATGACATTGAGGTCAGGCCCACCAGGACTATTAAAGGCAGAGGTCTGTGTGAGTATATGACACAGGAAGTGGAGATACCTGCTAAAGAGGAACAGTCAGAACTTGTCCTAATAAACGGATCGGGATCAGAGGATGATTGGCTGAAAGATAGAATTAATTTCATGCGAACCGGAAGGTACCCGCCAGGCCTCTCATCCCAGAAAAGAAGGTATTATCGGCTCCAGAATTGCGGATACACGCTGATAGAAGGAGTCCTTTTCAAGAGAAATTTTAATGGTGTGCTCCTACGGTGTGTTACTTCAGGGGAGGCGCAGAAGATCCTCGACGCATTTCACAATAGCGACGAAGGTGGACATTTCTCCGCTAAAACCACAGCCATCAAGGTCCTGCGGGCTGGATATTACTGGCCCACACTTTTCAATGATTCCTACTCGCTGGTAAAGGCTTGCAAAAAATGTCAGTTATTCTCCGACCGAAGGAAGAATTCAGCGATGCCCCTGAAACCTATCGTGGCGGATGAACCATTTGCTCAATGGGGTTTGGACTTTATCGGAATGATCAACCCGGTTTCCAGTTCGGGACATAAATGGATTTTAACAGCTACAGACTACTTCACAAGGTGGGCTGAAGCTGTTCCCCTTAAAGAGGCAACGGAGGTAGAGATTGTGGATTTCCTCGAGGCTCTGGTGACGAGGTTCGGCCCTCCGAAGACGATCATTTCGGACAATGCTAGAGCATTTGTAGGCACAAAGGTATGTCACTTTGCATTGAAAAATGGCATATTCCTGAAAACATCTTCAAACTACTATCCACAGGGAAATGGCCTAGCTGAGTCAACAAACAAAAGTTTAGTCCGACTTCTCAAAAAAGTGGGCTCAGAACACCAAAGGGAATGGCACAAAAATCTCCGAAAAGCACTCTGGGCCAACCGCATAACACCTAAACAAGTCCTCAAGACTTCGCCCTATGAGCTAGTATATGGGAAAGAAGCGCTGCTACCTATCTCTATGGAAATTCCGGCGATACAGTTGTTGAAATCTCTTGAGATAGAACAAAATGGCGCCATGGAAGTTCGGCTTGCCGAACTATTAGAAGTACAAGAAAAAAGGGAGAATTCCCTAAAGGCCATGACTGGCCGTCAACAGGTGGTCAAACGGTGGTTTGACAAAAGGGCTTCCGACCAAGGCCTAAAAAGTGGAGATTTGGTGCTAAAATACGACAGCAGGGCTGCGAAGCCAGGTCAGCATGGTAAGTTTGATAGCCTATGGGAAGGACCCTTCAAAATCATTCGGTGCATGCAACACAATGCCTTCGAGCTGGAAAATATGGAACAGGAGCCCCTAGGAATCCCGGTTAATGGGATTCACCTTAAATTGTTCCATTAAGCGTCAGGCCCTACCTTGTACAGTTGTAAATAACGCTTTTTCTTTTTCCCTTCCTGTTTTTGGCCTATCGTTTTGCTAAACCAATTGACTTGTTATGTATTCGCTTATCATCGTTAGTGGGTGAAGCACCGGAGTTCTTAAAACACAAAAGTATGCTCATAAACAGAGACAAAACATACGAAATTGGCAAACCCAGAAAAATTGCACGCAGAAGCAAACAGGAGCATAAAATTTCACAACAAAAAGAGGCGTATATTTTTATATACATGTTTCTGAGTTACAAAATGGCATGAATGTCGATTTTCAAAATATACAAAGTATAAGAGCATATATATATACGTTGGCCTTTTATCAGGCTGATACGGAGCAAGAGGGTTACATCAACAAACACCAGGGCAAGAGGACCATCTATCCGCAGGAGTGGCTAGCAGCAACCGACGCGTTCAAGACAGCGTCTGCTTCTTCCTCAGCAACAGGTTCCTCGGCGGCACTGGCAGCATCATGAAGCGCGGCTGTCGTCGGTGGTGGGTACACCAGGTCCCTGAAGTCAGTATACCACTCTACGTCGTAGAATGGTATCACGTTGTAGCTTCTGAACAGGAAGTGAAGAGCCTGGGTAACCCTTTGCTGATGCTGACCACGGGTCTGCAGGCGGAATCCGCTAAGGAATGGTAGCCAAGCCACGACAGCTTCTTCTTCAATATAGCGACGTAAGTCGCTGGCTGATGGCAGGCCAATTCCATATGCAGCGTGCGTGACAACCTCTCCAAGCCCGTTCAGGTACTTCTTCGGGAAGATTTCTTTGACTAGCTTCAATACAAGAGGCCGAGGGACACAAATGTCTAGCATAGACGCCACAAAGTGTGAGCACACATCGGTGTTCACCCGATGCTTATCTTCGTACTCCACACAGTCTTTGCCGAGAACCCACTTAATGGCTACTAAAACCAGCGAGTACCTGTTCTTCGTCATTCTCTTAAGCCTCCTGGTGGAGATTTCACCTACAAATGCTGTTTGTGATTTGAAGGAGGTCAGGCGAATGGGAGTATCCATCTCTCCTAGGACTTTTCCTAAAATCTGCTAAGTATGCCGAAAGCTGCTTATTACCTAACCTATGAAAAGACTCGCTTAGCAGTATTCTACTTGCCTATCACTTCTCGACGCAAAGTGTATATGTTTGCTATCTACTGGCCTATTTATAGAAAATTGACA
>VDFB02058242.1:656995324-657078144 GCA_007258455.2 Sequoia sempervirens | reverse complement strand
ACTTAATGGCTACTAAAACCAGCGAGTGCTTGTTCTTCGTCATTCTCTTAAGCCTCCTGTTGGAGATTTCACCTACAAATGCTGTTTGTGATTTGAAGGAGGTCAGGCGAATGGGAGTATCCATCTCTCCTAGGACTTTTCCTAAATCTGCTAAGTATGCCGAAAGCTGCTTATTACCTAACCTATGAAAAGACTCGCTTAGCAGTATTCTACTTGCCTATCACTTCTCGACGCAAAGTGTATATGTTTGCTATCTACTGGCCTATTTATAGAAAGTTGACAAGACATACGCCAGTCCGCCGTAAGCAATGTGATGTATATTAGCTACAATCTCGAGGGCTGAGTCTGTGTTTGTTCACGTTTTGAGCTGGCACACGCATGGTAGCACGGCTCAAGGCATGCTTAATTAAATCAAGTTAATTAATTGAGCTTTAAAAGGGTGGCACTTGCTGATGAAGGGACGTATGGCCGTATGCTATGGTGTCAAATCTCAAGCACATCCCAGAACCCGAGGCGATATTCGTATCTCTTTCAGGCGGTGATCGTTTGCTTGGCATAATCATTCCGGCCTGGGATATTAATTACCGGTACATGCTAACACAACGCGAGGAGGCCAGTTGCAAGCTCAATTTCCAAGAAAAATCAGGGCGTATCACACGATATCCTAAAAGCAATGATGAAATCCGGCCACCTCGGAAAAAGAAATCAGCTCATCTTGCACGAGTCGTGGAGTTACCGGTACATGCCGAATTAAATGCAAGGGCTCGCGCTCGCCTACCACCTTGAGGAAAGTTGCTATTATTGCATGATAACGCTTATTGTTCCTAAGTCTTTTTCCAAAAAGCTAAGGAGTGCGCGAAGTGTTTTCTGTCTGTATTTCCAGTGCAAGCGTATTCAAAGGCCAGCGAACCTTCAGGTTCTGCCGCGAAGAAAGATGGCGGAATCTTCAGCTCAGCTAGCAGAGGAGGGGATTAGCCAGGAACTGTATTCGGCTATTCGTTCTTCTGCCGAGGTCTACGTGTACGATGATGTAGCGTATGCCACTCCTGGTATACCCCAGAAGGTGAGGAGACCCAACACAGAGGAGCTAGAGAAGCCCAAAGAGTGGAATAACCCTAAAAAGGTTGGAGAAAAGTGGGCAAATATCTATGATCCAAAGCTTGCTAGGAACCCTAAGTCTCTTAGAGAGGCGGCTTGTGCAAGATTATCAGCACCAGCGGCGGAGAAGGCAACGGCAGGTAGAGTCTGGTATAGCGGTTTGCCACAATACATGGTCCCATTCGTGCACTATTGTCCGGAGGTGGTTGACGCAGCTGTTCAATGCTATAATCCACAAACCCACTGCATTAAGGGTCACAATTTAAGGGTTCATATCAATCAGGAAGCCATCTGGCATATGTTATGCATTCCTGACCCTAGGACAAGAAAGGAGAAAATCGAATATTTCCGCCCAAGCAAGGGGGAAAAGATATGGAAAAGGATGAAAACCGGCTCCGATTTCCTATTAGAGGAGACTAAAAAGAAGGGTATTGTGTCCGCTAAGTCACCAAGCATCCCATTGTTGCGCGGTTCATTCCGCGACGACCTTCAGGATCCCATATCCATGCTGGCGTTTGTTTACGGCCGTGATTCTGATGAAAAGATCGAGGCTTTTCAGCTGGGCCCTGCAATACAGTTTCGCAGGCAACATGAATCTTTCTGGTATGATTTTGCCGAGTTCATGGTCGAGGAAATGATACAGCAAATAGAGAATTATCAGGCGGAGATGAAATTCAGATTTCTTTCCTACCTGGTCCACATGTTCCTGCATCAGAATCCGGATTTCTTCGCCCGATTTTTCCCACTATCAATTTTTGATGAGCAGAATAAAAGAAAGCCGGTATCTACATGGACACCCTACCTTTTCACAACATATGACTACTATGCCTTCGCGGACTATTTCATAGCCCCGGTCCTGAATGATTTGATCGGAGAGGGTGATATCGTCCGGCTTAACACTGAGCAGACTGGATTTCTGCAAAGCTACATCCCCGCTTGCGACTGGTTCCTGGGCAAGGATTTCATGATCCTTCGAATGAGTGGCTTTATTGACAGGCCTTTCCTGCTCCCGGCTTGCATCACCGATAGAGTGCTCGCGCTGGAGGTTTACCGGCAGGTATGCGTCATTGATTTCATGTTTTGTAGCAGCAAAAGGGTCAAAAAGAAGGGATTCTTCAGTTGCCCGAAGAGCTTCAAGTCAATAACGCTTGTCAAAAAGCGATCTCATCAACTGCTAGGGGACAAGCTGGCACACTTAGGGCTAGTATTAGTAAACGATAAGTGGGATTACAACCCTTTCAATGACCTACCTGAGCCGCATATGAGAGTTACGCATGTTTCCCGACCATACTGGGAGAAGCGGCGTAATAACCGGACTGATAAAGATGAAGATTTGGTTGAATTGGCACAAATCCCTACGCCGGATACCAGAGGCCCATGGCACAAGTTCTACTTTCCAGTGGCCGTGGCCAGGGACAACTTTCCGATAGAGCGCAGCATGCTTAACAAGTTGAAAGTGGACGAGGAATGGAGCGATGAAAAAATAAAAGCTTTCTCGATATACCGCCAAGAAACAGGGCAGTTGAAGGCTCCTTATAATAAATTGAAGGACGACCAGGAATTCGAAAGACACTGGGATGAAGGCCATCCCAGCCCGACCTCCAGCGCTAACAAGAGCGAAGCGGAAGGTTCCGATGAGCAGGAGGAAGAGAGGGCGATATCTTCGCAGGAAGGTGATGCCCCCGAGCATCCCGCCTATGTCGGCACTAATGTGCGCTTTAACATATCAAGGAGCTCACTTACGCGCACATGGGCCGCTAAACCGGTCAGGTTAGTGCCCCAGCAGAAAGATCCGACTGCCGAGGTTAGTGAGTGTCCCCCCGCGAAAAGACAACGAACGGAAAGTGTTATTGGGACAGTTTCACATGAACCGGCCGAAGGGGAAACACCCGCTGCTAGTCAAATGCCAGAGGTTGCGGTCGAGTCCCAAACGCTCCAAATGCTACCGCCGACCAGTCAGCAGGTACATTTCGCTCCTTCCTCTCTTGCATCTCATTCTTTCACGTCCGCCCCTGCTCAATTGGCAACTCCTGCCATTCGTCCGAGCCCTCCACCCTCTGTTTCTAGCCCATCTTATTCTGAGGGATTTGCCCAATATTCGCAAGCTCAACCGTTTATAATCACCCTCCGGGCATGCTAACGCCTATTGCTGCCGCCCAGACTTTCCTCACCTCGCTATCCGAAGATATTCCTCCCATCGGCCCCCACTCTTTTTCCGAGATGCTTACAGATCCCTTCCCACCACAGCAAACCGAGCCCCAGGCAGCGACTCTTTTTCCTCGGCCAACAGGCCTTACGACTGAATCTCCGGTTCAGCCGTTGCAATTATCCAGCCAGGCTGAAAACCCCCAGGCTAAGCTATGGAACGTGCCACACTTTTCTCCGCAAACCGTCACCCTCCAGAAGAAGCAAATGCGGGCGCTTATGAAAGTTACCTATCCCTACGCCCTACCTTCCGGTGTTCCCTTCGCAGGTGGGCTGGTTTCATCACCAGCTGAGTTCATCGCACAGATAGATTGTGGGAAGGAGGCTCGCGCAAATAGAATGAGGCGACGAAGGGCAAAGGATGATAATGCCCCCGCCGAACCAAGAGTACAGGCTTCGTATGACGAGGCCCGCCAAGAATTAAAGTTTGCAACTATGTACCCAAGGATAAACAAGCCTCAGGGAGAAATGCAACCAGAGGACTATGATATTTATGCTGTCGGACTGGACATGAAGATGGCCCGGCCACAAGATAAAGTCGAAATCATGGAGGAGACACAACGGGTGGTCACTTCCGATTTCCTAAAGACTGGTCGCCAGTTGAAAAAGAAGGATGAACAGCTCAAGGCAGCCAAGGACAGGGTGAATTTTCTAGAGGCAAAGGAGAAATCCTTAGAGGCGGATATCGCCCGAATGACAGAAAGGGCGCTAACAGCAGAGAATGAAAGGAACAGGCTCCAAGGCGAAATTGCAAAGGCCCGAGTAGCCGACCCAGCCGTATTAAAGGACTTGCAGAATCAAAACCAAGCGGCGCAACAGAGCCTACAATCGATGGAAGAAGAGCTTGAACGCTTCCGCCTTGAGTTCAGACAGAAGCTGGCAGAAAAAGGCGAAGAGATGGAACGCCTACAAGATCAGCATCAGCAGAAGATACAGGAAAAAGAGGCCGAATTCAAAGATTTGAAGAATAGACTGGAGGAGGAGCTCCGAGAAACGAAGGCCAAGCTAGAGGATGAGCTCCGAGAAGCGAAAGCTTCATTAGAAGAGCAATCGGCTAACCACTCTAGAGCTGAACAGAATTGGCAGAAACAAATGAACAACTATGAAGCGTTGTGGACATCTGAGAAGAAGAAGAAGGCAGAATTTGCCGAAGCTCTCATTTCACGAGACGCAGAGATTTCTTCGCTTAAGGCCTCCCTGCTACCAGCCTCTGCCCAACCGGATATCATCCCACTGGTCAGGCAATTGTACATTTCTCACTGGGAGAAAATCAAAGCCTTCTGCCTAAATCTGCAGCCTACCCTCCGGTTCATCGACAGAGCGTTAAAACTCAATCAGGAGGCCCATGACACAATGGAACAGTTCCCGCATTTCATCCTGGAAAAGGTTCCTGAGGCGAGGGACTTGTTAAATAAGCTATACTCGGTCTCAGACGAGATCCTCGCCGGGGCAGGTATTGAAGATAGGGATAACGCAGCTCAGACGGCAAATAGGTTCATTCATTGCCACTCTGCTTTCCAGCGTACTAAGGCAGCAGCGACTTTTCTAAACAAAGCGCTGGATGGCATTCGAGGAAGTTTCTCTGAGTTAGGCAGGTTGGGATTACCGTCCCCATTTCTTGAGGATGGCACTATTGCCACGGCTGCGCAGATTACCGAGATCATTGAGCAGAAGGAGAACGATCCGGAGGCATTCAAGGAACTCGGCAGCCCCCCAACAGCAGTAGATATCGAGGCAATCATTCATCCTCTCTCTCAGCTGCTGTTCCACATAGAAGCAGGCGCTGGCCTGCCAGAGGTGCTGCCTCATAAGGAAGCTATTGATCTCCGCGGAGCACAAGAGAATTTGCGCAGCATGGCAAAGCCATCCGAAATTGAATGGGTGCCTTTGCAGGCTGCACTTTCAAAACTCTAACTCCATTTGCCCTAGAGAGGAAGGCTCTGGTCTGCAGAACCAGAGAGTTTTTGGGTTCTCCGTTCCTTATTCGAAACGCCCCTGTTAGTCGCCAAAAGCTGTTGAAATACTATTCCACTCAGCTCCCTTCGGGTTCCCCTTTTTTTTTTGCATGTTCATGGTGTGCATTCCTCGCTTCGCAACTTTGGCAAGCGGCTTCCCTTTTGGCTCTTGAGATGCTGCGCTGAGCGCCCACGTGTCACGCCTGCGGGGTTTTTCATTTTCTGTTGCTTTATGTTTCCTACGGGTTGCGAAACGGGGCCCACATCTCTATACGTGGCGGTGTTGCGCAATCTTTCCCTAGCAGGAGTAGAGTATGCTGCGGCGGGCTGCGAAGGATTTCTATTGGCCTTCTTTATTTCCTGGCGGGGCCCACCCTCGCTCACGTGTCAGCGGTTCGCGGCTTTTAAAACAACAGCAGGGACGAGAGCACCACGGGCTGCTAAACGCGGCCACGCGTCTTTCGCCCCCTTTTCATGCGGCCTTTCCCGTTTTCAAAGTAGCCTCCGTCCCCTGAACACGTGTCACTTCTCCGCAAGCTCCCGGTCACTGGAGAAGGAGTTTTCATTTGGGCCGCGGTTTGCTGCCACGTGCCTTACATCGATTATCAAAGCAAGCTGTGAGATGGCCGAGCGGGATGGTGTCATTGACTGCTGCTCGCCATGGTTCTCTAAGGCGGTGGACGACACTCGTCGCTTCGAAGCCTGGTTGGGACCACTGCCATCATTCCAAAAGGGCACGCCTGTAACTAACCAACTGGATGTTGTGCCCTGATTGGCTGCTCTCATAACGGCATTGGGAATATTCTTATCCGGGCATCATTACGGGGGATTGTGGAATCATTCTGTTACAACTCTCCAGGCGGTGGGATTTTGCTCTCCGGCTATATATACTCCCTCTGTTGAGGGAAAATGGTCCAAGATTTGACAGGAAGAATACTGGTTTTAGCAAGAGACGCCAGGCCTCTTTTGCATGTTTATTTGCAAGATACTTTCAGACTGTGCCTATTGTTCGGCCTTTCTGCTTTTTATGTCTTGATTAAACTGTGAACTGTGCTTTTTATTGTCTTAAGCATTTCATTTGAGGAGACTTCTATATATTGAACACAAACTTGCTAGTCTAAATCATGTCTTAATGACTCTTCTTAGCAGTAAGAATGTATGCGATACTGTTTTATGTCAATTGAATGAACTGTTTATGCTATTGCTTTAAGCTTCCGGTGTTTTGGAACATATCAGTAACATTCAGGCCCTTGAGTCTATGATTTATCGTGCCTATCAAAAAGCTTTGGCGCATCACCTTAGATTAATATTTGTTTCATTATATCTGCTTCCTTTTCCCTTTCCAAAAACCATTATATAGAAGAAGCCGGCTTCTTTAAAATCCGGAGGTCACTCAGTTTGGCGCAAAGGGGTCCCCCTTGAACTGAGTTTCCCATAAAGGCACTGTTATCCCGTCAATTTTTGGCGTCAACAATTATCTTGGTCAAACTCCTTTGGTTCCTTACTGTCTTTGGTAGTTGTGTCTTCATTTGTTGTTTGTTCCAATTGTCCTCTACATTCTATGGGGTGCTTGTTCATATGTTCATCATCAAACACTGTCCCTTTATCCTTCTTTTCACTTGTGTTCTGCCTCTCTTCCACTACCAACACCATTGTCTCTTTTCCAATTCTCTATCCTTGACCCCTTCCACTTATATTTCCATCACTATTCACTATATTCTTGCAATCATTAGTCTTTGTCAGACCTATCTCTATTTTTTCCACCGTACCTTTGCATTGAATGGTCTTTGTTAGACCTATACTTACTTTACACTATGTCTTATCAGTTGTTCCATCAATCACATAATTCTTCAACTATCCTACTATCCTTTCATCCCTATAAACCTCTATACCAACAACCTCTCTGTCTTTTATTACACCACCACCATCATCTATTGTCCTTTCCTTATTACCAACCTTTGTGCACTTGCTCACTATCTAACTGCTTCCATCACCTTTTCACTAATTCTTTTCTTTGTTTTGTGTTATAGGACATTCCACTACCCTAATCATCATTCTATCCTTGTATTCTTTCCTTCCCAAAGGCTCTTCACTCTCAATTTGTTCTTGACTAGTCTGAGACACCACTCCATTTACTTTTCTTTTCCACTTATGAACATTCTTTTTAGGCACTGTTTGCCCATTACTCTGACTCTCCTTACTTATTGCCTATACCTTGACTTGGTTTTCCTTAACTTCTAAATCCACACTTTCCCTTACCTTCACCAACAGTAGTGTACTCCTTTCTCCCAAGCATAATTAGCTCACCATATTCATTTACTCCTTCATTCAATGGAGTCAACAAGAATTTTTTCCCACTCTTCTCTATAGTGTAAGTATTTATCCTACCATGGTATATAGCTAATTTTTCAAACTGTCAGGGCCTTCCTAGCAACAAGTGGAAACAAGTCATTGGTAGAATTTCAAAAAGGACTTCATCTCTATACTGACCTATTTGAAACTCCACTTTTTCTTGTTCATTCACCACCAAGGTCTTCTTATCACTGACCCATGACACCTTATAAGGTCTCTCGCTAGGTACCCTTTGCAAATGTAACTTTTCTACCATCTCATTTGACACAATATTATTTGTGCAACCTGAATCAACAATGACTCTACATACCTTATCCTTGCATCTACAAGTTGTCTTGAACAAGGCCCTTCTTTGAAGCAACTCTCTTCCATTTGTGTTCTTCAAGAATTGAGTCTTCATCATCAACATTTCACCCACTTAGGAGCAGCACAAAGTGAATTAGAATTTGAACTCTCAACCTTATCTTCATGGACTAGTTGTGCTCTTCTTTCAGACTTCCTTTCTCCTCCACTTGTTCATGAACTATCCTTCTTAGGGAACTTCCAAGCAGGGTGTCCAAATTCTTGACAATGATAACATCTTCCTATAAAAGTGTTAGAGCTTCTTCCACCTCCAAATCTACCCCTTGTGCCTCTATATCCACTATGGAATCAACAACCTATTCATCTCCTTACTTGATTCTTCTCCTTTATTTTTAGTTTCTTGCCTTGGAGTAGAAAATTTTCCTCTTCCTCTCATGGCGCTACCTCTTCCTCTTACTGTTTTCTCTTCTCTCCTCTTTACCTTCTCTTCAGCCTTCAACGTTGTAACATTCTTCTACATTTCTAGGATTAGTCAAAGCCAAATCATCTTGTATATTCATTCTTAAGCCACCCAAGTACCTAGAAATTTTCTCATCTTCATTATCATTGTGGTTAGACCTCATGATCAATCTATAAAATTCTTCAGTGTAAGCCTTTACATCCATTTCCTTTTGTCTCAAATTTTGCAACTTCTTAAACATTTGAACTTGATAATCTAAAGGGAGAAACTTACCTTTTAACTTAGCCACCATCTTTCCCCATTCCACAATCTTGGACTTGCCTTGTTTTCTTCTTTCTGACTATAGGTAATCCCACCATACAAGTGCATGACCCTTAAGCTTTGTTTTGGCAATCTTCACTCTCTATTCTTCAAGAGTCTCTTCACATTCAAAGTAGTTATCCAAACAAGCTATCCAATCTAACAATTCATCTTCATTCAAATTACCACCAAAATTTTGTAGATATATTTTTACCTTGTATTTGTCACCTTTTAAAGCCTTTATCAACTTGGTTATTCTCTAGTCTTCTGGATCAAGCTCTTCTTCAACATCCTCAAAATCTCCATCATCTTCTTCTTATGACTCATTGCTCTCAACTGCTTCTCTTATCTTGTTGGTTTCTAGGGCTTCCAATCTCTCTTTCAATTATCTGATCTCCTTCATGTACTATTTTCTCATTTCATTCATTTCCTTTGTTGTGTTCTTTCCTTTTGGAGGCATCTTGAAACTTGCCTTTTCTCCTTCTAATCACTCTTTCACAATCTTCAATCCTCTTCTACAGGAATCTGGTACCTTTGCTCCGGTACCACTTTGATGCAATAGGGGAAGGCCTGCAAACTTACCAAACATAATTCCAAACAATGATAACAAATTCCAATTCACAGATTACTTGAATCTCACCATTCAATGACTTCACACTATTTGCTTGTAGCACAACAAAACCACTAAATCTGGTATCACTCCACTCACACACCCTTTTAGTTCACAACACCACTCATACCAAGGACCCATTTTAGTGAAAAATAACATATCTAACAATCACCCTAGGTTGTTTTGAAGCAGATTGCAAAAAAATCAGGTTTCCTATGCTTTTAAGGGCTCAAATTAGCCTTAATTTACAAAGGGACCACCCTTTAAACATTACCAAACACCTTGAAACTTTGGGGAAGAAAATAATATGTCTAAAAACCCCAAATTCTACAATTAGACCTCAAAGATTCAACCTCCCAATAGCCAAACCATAAAACCCTCTCAAGGAGCCTAAAAACCCTAGGGTTTAATGAAACTCACACTTCCCAAACTCTCCAAACCTTAAAAACTCTTCAAATAGACTCAAAATACCCTACTTATGCTTATTTCAAATAAAATATCACTTCCCATCAACAAAACTCAACTTGACTCATAAAAATCTCAATTTTCATAAGGAAATTCTAAGTTTCCCACTTTGGGCTTCACACCCAACTCTCTCTCAGACCTTCCCCAACACTCCTCTTCATTTTCCACACCTTATTTATGATGGATCAGACCCATTTCTCAAGTTACAAAAGTGGCAGAAAGAGGAATGGGTCAATGACTCATTGATTGCCTTTTAAGCCTTAAATATGAGTAAATAGATCGGTGCAAGAAAAAGACTCACCAAATGCACTAAACTCAATTATATTCCTTAAAAATAGACTCAAATGAGAGATAATACTGAGAAAAAAGTTAATCCACAAAGAAAAAACAACAATAATGTTGTACGGGTCCGTACAATTGTTGTTGTAACAAGAAAACACAGAAAATGAGGGAAAATCAGACTTCAATTCAATATTTTTTCCTTCCAAGTAATTCAACAACCTTGCATTTGAGTTCTTCATGCCTTTTATAATGTTTCCTACCCAAAAAAACCTCCTCAACTTCCAAAACCAACTTTTGAAAGAGGTGACCGTTGGTCTCCCTCTTGGAGGCATTTTACATTTTAGAATTTTACATTCTTTCCACAAAATAATTTTCCCAACCTTTTGCATACTTTTGAAGACTAAAGCTCCTAGACATCTAGCATAACTCAAATATAATCACTTACATCCAAAAATGGTCTTATAGACCTTATTTAAACATAGTTCACCCAAAACCTATAACCTAGATCTCATATACCTAAATGGATTGACACCCTTGAATGGTGCTCTTGCACCACTTCCCTATTTCTGAAATTGATCTTATATGAAATTCTATATGTCACATACCTTATTACAAGGTCGATTATAGTATGAATCAAAAGTTCCCTTTGATCTCCTATTACCCCAGTTAGAGCTTCGACCTCTTTGTTCTTCGCTGACTTCTTCACTGGAACAGGTCCTTTATTGCATAATCTAGTTATTGCTGCAATTTCTTCCTTTGTGATCTCATAGGGTTTTGTCAAAGATCATCTGATCATCTTGAATTCTACTTAGAATAATCCAAAAAATGTCCACATCAGAAAAATATGGAAATTTTCTCCAAATGTCTAAACCCATGTGCCCTAGATTCTTAACCTTTTGTATTTGCTTAACTGAAAGGGAACCCTCAAGATTTCAAATCTTATCATGGTTAAATTCATTGATTTGTAATTTACTTATTTTTTGTGATTTTTTGTTGCACTGGTCAAACACCACCATTTCCTTTGACTCCATTCTACCTTGTTCTTTGTACTTTCATTTTCTAACAACCCTAACACCTTATTCCTTGGCTTGTGCTTTACTCCTTAGCTCGTTCAATTCATAAGGAAAAGAGACCGCATAATCATCCTTATTTAACTTGTCACTTTTTAGGGTTTCATCATAAAAAGGTAATTTATTGCAAGTATGACATCATCAAATTCACCCTATCAGTACCTCCTTTGCCAATGTTGTTGTATCAATTTTGAGAAACACTGTAAGCCAAGAAGGGCTCCGCAAATTTCCTGATTTGCATCTTTTTTGCCAGAATTTTCTTCAATTCCTTCAAACTAGAGATTCACACACCTCATATATCAAGGGTTTGTTATATTCTTCTATAATTTCTCCCCTTGAAGCCATTACTGGGTTCAACTCTTGAAAAAGGTATCTGCACCAAATGCAGATATAGGATTATTTGATTTGTCCTTGTTCTCAAGTTCTTCCTTCTTTCTAGATTTTTTCCATTTCTTTCCTCACTTCTTTGGGATCCACTTTGTTCATCAACATGATTTTTTGTTTCGGATTAGATTTCTTTCCAAATGTTCTCCTGCAAACATGAAAGATATGTCTTGGTTTGTTGCAAATGTAGCACTTAACATATCCAAGGTCAAATGAATTTGCTTTTATCTTCATCCTGCACTGATTAGCCTTGTGTCCAAAGATATTGCATGTGTAACAGTAGCCTTGAAAAGATTGAATCCTTCTATTTGTATCAATTTTTTTCATCAACATTTGACTTCTACAATTGGTAGCTCTTTGTCCAAACTTGTTGCACAAAGCATTTTTTATCAAAGAATCCAACATTCTAACTTATTTTATTCTGATTCATCCCACTTCTACATTATGTTGCTCTATGTCCAAATTTATTGCATGAGAAACTAAATCCATTAAAAGATGAGTACCTTTGAGCATTAGGTGGTCGAGTGGGTATCCTTCCGGTATTGATTTTTCGATGGTAAGTGTTGCCTTGAAATTTCCTTTGATTATTTATTTTGCTAAAAACTAGTTTAGTGCTTTGTCCTTCTTCAAATCCAAGACCACCTTTATCCTTTGCATGTTTCTAAGATGAAATCAACTCATCAAGCATTGTAGAGCTTGTATTGACCTTTCTTCATGAGCTTTCACTTTTTCCAGATCAGCCTTTAGGGTTACTACTTCTTGTTCAAGCATATCACATTTTTTTTCTTCTGATTGATAGTCTTTTTTAGTCTTTCTTCCTCTATCTTGCTTTGTTCAATTTCCAATTTCAGATTCTCTTCCATCCTTTTTATTTCTTCAAGTTCCATTCTTAGATTCTTAATAGTCTCCTTTGCTTCTTTTATTTCCTAGTTAACCTCTTTATGCTTCAACTTGAATTTTCAGATCTGATTCCATAGTTTTTGAATACATTCATTTGCTTGCTTGACATTTTCTTTTAGATCTTCACTTTTAGACTCTATAACCTCTATTCTTATTTCTTCATCCAAGTTAGATCCCTTCATTATTTAATTCAACCTACCAAGATCTCCTTCAAGTTGTTAAACTCATTCCAAAGGACCAAGCTTTGATACCAATTATTGAATAGGACAATTGAGAGGGGGGCTGAATTAGTTGTCACAGATTTTAACCTTTAATTCAATCACTAGAACTAATACATGAAACTACTTAAATGATTAATCATCAAACATCAATGTAGAAACTCAAATCCAACACGTAAATACAGTAACACTGAATTTATGTGGAAAAACCAATAAGGAAAAAACCACAGTGAGGATTAACTCACACTATAAAGAATATCAAAATCAATTACAAAAAGGCTCACTACCTGAAGTAAGGACTCACTGTCCACAAGGCTACAACCCAAAGATACAAAAGATGGCTCATCGTGAGAGTACAAAAGTTACAGCTCACTGCCAAAAGATTGAACTAATAGAATACACCTTCAATGTGTAGGGTGTTGGAAAAATGAGTAAGTTATCTATATTTTTCATTGATGTCACCATGTTGGTAGTTTGGTCCGATACTCTTAAAATGGGGCGTATAACTAACTTATCCTCTCTGGTGGTTGGTCTAGTATTTTTGGTGCCTCTGGTATTCTAGTCCGCATTTCTTCTCAGTTGATAATTATTGATTGCGGTTTTGGGAATCTACTTATAAATGTTAAAGGCATGTATATTCAAAATATTTCGTGTTCTAGTGCTCATACATCATAGTGCCAATCAAGAGAATGATTTTTTCTTTTTGTGTTGAAGACTATTTCTAGCTGACTTGTCTAGATGATTTTGATATGATATGAAATTTTTTGTGCAATCTATTTTTGGTTTGAGTCGACATAATGTATCATGCTAACGATCAAATTGAATTTTGAAAATAATTTGTGGAGTTGACAGTAGTTGATAGCTTTTATAAATAAATTGCATCTAATTAGGCCAACCTAATTGGTGCTTGTGATGGAGATCGGATATAAATATAAGTATATGGTGAACAATTTTGAGAGAGACGAATGAGTGTGCGAATCTGAGTGTAGAAAAGAGAATTAAGTGTGTGTAGATTGCAGAAAAGAGATAGAAGAAATATTGATGAGTGTGAAGGTGTAATAAGAAAAGCAGCAGTTGTGAGCATCTCCGAAACTATATCAACACATGATAGGTGCATCTTTCCAATTCATTTTTGGGTTGTAAAGCCTTATTCTATTTTTGTATAATCTTGTGTAGGTAGTAAGCCTCCTTGTTGGATAGTGAGTCCTTTTTGTAGGTAGTGAGCCTTTGTACTTGGACAGTGAGTCCTTCTTTTGGTAGTCAGCCTATTTTGAAAATACTATATAGTGTGAGTTAACCCTCACCGTGGTTTTTTCCTTATTGAGTTTTCCAAGTAAAAATATAGTGTTCATTGTGCTGATTTAATTTCTATTATCTATGTTTCATGCTCATATTTAATAACAAAATAGTGTGGTTGAATTTTTGATAAGTGATAAATTTTTAAATTTTTAATTTGTGTGACAATTGATTCACCCCCCCTCTCAATTGTCTTGCACCTATTTAACAATTGGTATCAGAGCTTGTGGTTCCTTGTGTAAAGCTTAACCACTTGAGGACGATCCTGAAGGTTGGTTGAATGGATGACAAAGGAGAACTTTGGACTGCTTTTGAAGATCTTGATAAAGTGGAAAGAGAAAATAGAGATCTGAAAGAGAATCTTGATGAAGCAAATGAATGTGTTCAGAAACTAAAGGAACAGCTGAAGAAATTTAAGGAAAGACACAGAGAAGTAGGTGAATAGTTGAAACAAGAGATAATTGGACTAAAAGTGACAGTAGAAGAAAAGAAGAGGATGGAAGAATGTCTGAATACAATGGTGTAGAACAAGTCTGATGAATGTTCCAGACTCGAGTAGGAGATAGTAAAATTAAGAGTTGAACTAGAGAAGGCTAAACTCTGTGAAAATAATTTCAGATCCATCTCTACTAAACTTGAAGATTTCTTGTAGGACAAAAATCATGTAAGAACAAAGGTGGCTTAGGAACTGATACCGGTGAAAGTTCTAAAGATGTGATGAAAAAGCAAGGCAAGAGGAAGCAGAGAAGTAATTTTGCAAGAAGACCACCTGTGAGATAGCCTAATGCACAAAGGTACCCCTCTTTTGATGGTGTTTTCTTTTCTTGTAACAAATATGGTTATAGAGAAACTGAATACAAAAGTAGGATAAACCATTTTTTTGGCTCTCTTTCTAGAAATTTTTTTTAGTGTGGGAAGTTGGGACATAAGGCTACAAAATGCAGATCTCAAGTGAGTTTGATCAATTGGGTAATGAGGAACAAGTTTAATGAAGGCATAATGAATCAATTCTTTAATGGCTATTGCTATAACTGCAATAAATTCGGACATAGAGCAAATTAGTGTAGATTGAGGAATAATGGAGGACAGTCTATCATAAAGGTGTGATCTATTATAACTGCAACAAACCTGGACATGTATCTAAAGTTTGCAAGAATAAGAAAGGAAAGAAGTCTACTCTGAAAGAAAAGAGTGAACTGGTAAAGAAGATTGACAAAGAGGAGGTGAAGCAAGAAATGGATAAGGTATGGAAGAAGAAAGAAGAAGAAGAGAAACTTGAGACTCCTGATGTGTTTGTACCCTCATCTGGTACAGATGACCTATTTGGAATTTAAACCTAGCATGGTCTTAGGGGGAGCTTTATCAAAAGATTATAAAAAACCCCTGGAAGAATGGCGTGTCAGAGGCTGGCATGTGATTGAAATGTAAAGAATGTTGATTCAAAGGTGTTGGAAAAGGAACCAGAGAAAAATATGATGGTATGAGGATTTACGAACTGAGTTAGGTCTTTTTGTGCTAAGTGAAGCATGCATTTAGTAGCTTTTGTGTTTGTTGCATTTTAATGCCCTTAGGGAAAACTCGACGAAGGTTAAGTAAAAATTTGTGATGCTTTTTGGCTAATTGTGCATCTGAAGTCTTTGGAAGGTGCTCTGAACAAATCTTGAGGCATGCTCAAAGTTTTTCTAAAGGGAATTCGAAGAAATTATATTAGGTAATCTGGAAACCCTTTTTTTCTTATTTACGAAAGGAAAGAAGAAAATTGAAGAAGTATCACTGAATTTCAAAGAAAGCAAAGCAATGGACAGTGGATTGTGTGGTGTTACCTCTCTAAAGCTGAAAAGGGTCAAAGTAGAAGAATACGATCATAGGAAAATGAAAGCAATTGAACTAGGGTTGAGTGAAGTTGAATTACATAATATAAAAACCCTAGGGATGGATTTATGGAGTGAATTTATGTGGATTATAGATAAGGAGGTTATCTTGTTCTTGTTGAATTGTTTTAAGGATGGTAGCATTGTTTTGGACAAGCCCTATTTGATTTTGAAGGAAGCAATCGAAGCAATCACTAGATTATGCAGCATTGGAGAACTTCCTAGAAAGAAAACTGTGAAGTATAAAGATGTGGTGGAACTAACTAACATTGGTGGAGATCAGAGAGCACTATTGATTAATACACTTGCTAACTTAGCCATTAGGTATGTTGTGTATGGTATCTCATACAAAATTTATTTTAGAAATTGTGAAAGCTCAACTTTGGCTATTGTCGTACATATTGCCCACATGATGGTTAAGGAGAACAGACAATTTGATTTATGTGCCTTGTTACTTGAGAATTTTCTTGAAAATGTTTGAATGTCATTGCTTGAGAATTATCCCTTTCATTTTGGATCCTTGCTGGTATGTCTAGTGTTTTACTTTCTGAATTCTCTATCGAGAAAGGATAGTGTGTTGTGGGAAACTAGTATCCCTATTGGAAAGAAAATTTGCAGACATCTAGAGCCTTTGGAAAATAATGAAAATATGTGCAGATCATATTTCTTATCTCTGCAAGCAAACCCTAGCTCTAGTATTTCCACGTCAAGTCAATTCGAAGTGGGCTCTTCCTCTGGGAAAGGACAAATGGAGGTTGTTATCAATGATTCCCCACTAGAATCAAAAAAAGAGAAAAGAAATGATTGAAGACATCATTGATATTTCAGATGAGAAGGAGAAAGAATCTTTGATTGGTACTAAATCCCCTAATCCCAATGATATCCAGTCTATGATAGTTGAAGGAAAAATGAAGAAGATTGGTGAACTATGGAATGTTACCTCGCCTATTGACAAACTAAAAATTGATGATGCTCTGGTAGATTATCTACTTTAGAAAGGAATTGAAGTATCTATTGTTTCTGATTTCTTGCCAGAAAACCTGATTGAGATTGTTGAAGAAAGGATGTTGCTTGAAGGTCTGGAAGGACATAAGATGGGAATCTTGGTTGAAAGAAAATGTAAAAAGGTTGTGCAGAGATTGTTTGGATTGATTGTGGAAACAAAGAAGTGTGTGAAAGAAATTTTAGATGTTTACAAGTATTGTCTTCGGTGGCCTATAGTTGTAGATAATTTTAGAAGCATAATTGAAGTGATTGAAGCCAAGGTGAACAACATTGGAAAGAATTTTGATATATTTGAAGATAAATAAGGGAATCAAAGGATAAGATTTGGTGAACTATAGGTTGAACTAATCATTACACAAAGACAGAGACATGATGTGACAAAGACCTTTTGGCTTCTTAAAGAAATAGTTGAAGTCGAGTTAGAGCATCTTTCTGGAATTCTTATTGATGCAGAAGATGTTGAGAAGCAGTGTTCTGTTATAGTTTGGTCACCCTCCTTTACTCTATTGGGATTATTATAAAGTACATGCACAAAAATGGAGTCTATTGTTTTTAAGTGGAAGAAGTTGTATCCAATTCTCAAAGAAATGTACAAGAAGGTGTTCTAGGTGAAGAATGTCATCTTCACTTAATTTTTGTTTTCTTAAATGATCTGGATTGTTGGAATTTTTTGAAGTTTTTAAAATTTTGATGTCACCATGCTTACACTCATTTTTGGCACCCTTTGCCATTGATGTCAAAGGGGTAGAGTGTTGGGATGGAGAATGTCGGAGATAGTAGAGAGAGTTAAAAGTTTTTGAGGAAAGGAGAATTTTTGTTTACATGTTGCCATCAATGACAAAGGGGGAGATTGTTGAAAAAAAGAGTAAGTTATCTATATGTTTTCATTGATGTCACCATGTTGGTAGTTTGGTCTGGTACTCTTAAACTAGTGCATATAACTGAATTATTCTCTCTTGTGGCTAGTCTAGTATTTTTGGTGCCTCTATGGTATTCCAATCCGCATTTCTTCTCAGTCAAAAATTACTGATTACGGTTTTGGGAAACTACTTATGAATGTTAAAGGCATGTATGTTTAGAATATTTCGTGTTCTGGTGCTCATACAACGTAGTGGCAACCAATAGAATGATTGTTTCTTTTTGTGTTGAAGACTATTTCTGGATGACTTGTCAAGATGATTTTGATATGATATGAAAACTTTTGTGTGATCTATTTTTGGTTTGAGCCGACATAATGTATCATGCTAATGGGAAAATTGTATTTTGAAAATACTTTGTGGAGCCAACAATAGTTGATATCTTTTATAAATAAATTGCATCTAATTAGGCCAATCTAATTGGTGCTTACGATGGAGATCGGATATAAATATAAGTATATGGTGAACAATTTTGAGAGAGACGAATGAGTGTACAAATGTGAGTGTAGCAAAGAGAAGTAAGTGTGTGTAGAATGTAGAGAAGAGATAGAAGAAATATTGATGAGTGTGAAGGTGTAATAAGAAAAGCAGCAGTTGTGAGCATCTCCAGAACTATATCAACACATGATAGGTGCATCTTTCTAGTTCATTTTTGGGTTGTAAAGCCTTATTCTATTTTTGTATAATCTTGTGTAGGTAGTGAGCCTCCTTGTTGGACAGTGAGTCCTTTTTGTAGGCAGTGAGCCTTTGTACTTGGACAGTGAGTCCTTTTGGCAGTGAGTTTCTTTTGAAAATACTATATAGTGTGAGTTAACCCTCACCGTGGTTTTTCCATGTAAAAATATGGTGTTCATTGTGTTGATTTACTTTTTGTTATCTATGTTTCATGATCATATTTAATCACATAATAGTGTGGTTGAATATTTGATAAGTGATAAATTTTTAAAGTTTTAATTTGTGTGACAATTGATTCACCCCCCCTCTCAGTTGTCTTGCACCTGTTTAACACAAGGTTTAATTCCACTGAAGCTCAGAATATGAAGTACTACCTCACACAGTAGTCGCTCAACAAAACTGTACTAATCACAACTAATAAGTCATTTAGGCTCTCACACTTTTCTTCTCCTTCACACACACACACACTTCTCCTTCTTTCTCTTTCTCATGCCTCCTATATTCATTCCTAAAAAAATATTTTATATATATAAAAGCGTATCTTGATCATCAATTAGATCATAACCATATATGATTTAAGCATTGTACCAAGTCAACTGACATCCATAAAGCACAACTAGTCTTTGTAATATATTATATATGTTGTGTCGGCCAAGATCTTTGAATATTAGAATCATAGCTTATCTTATGATAGAAAACCAAACCTTAATAATTAACACACCAAACCAATCATACCAAATCAAATATAATGATCATCATCAATAGAAAATAGCTTCTGATAACTATCTCATTCATTCAGTACTGTGTTGACATCAATGACAACTTATTGCCAATAATGGCAACCATTTGATGTAATCCAATTTCCAACATCCTGATTCATGATTGGAGCTTTAACATTGATCGTGTGTGGTTCTCTTTGTATTGGGTAGATTGATCATTTGCTTGATTACTTCATGATGGTGCTATGTTACATTTAGAGTTTGGCATGGATTGATTGGTTACAGTTACTCATGGATACTTAGAGATATAGGTGATGGTTGGAGTTCTCTTGTGATTAGAGACATTTTCTTGAGACATTTACTCTTTGTAGGTTTCAGCAAGAAGACCAGGGAGCTTTCACCTAGATATGGGCATGAGTTCATGTTGGACCGATAGAGGAGAATGTTCTTGGAGTGATTCACGATGGCCTGGTTATAATAGAGGAGCATTCTCATTCCCCACTCTTGGTCTACTCGACAGTTTATGATTTGAGATGTATTTTCCTATTATATCTTTCATGTGTGTTATGTTTCATGCTTTGTTTCTCACGTGATTGAGTTGATTCATGGAGATTGATTATGGATACTCATTTTAGGATGGTTTAACATGAGTTTCTATGATTTATCTTTCATTCATATGGATCTTGAGCTATGGATAGTTAGTTCTGGAGGAGTCATTTTGAGATATGTCATGGCATTGTTTTCTCCTTGTGCATTTGAGTTTATGATATCATTCTTTGATGAGTATTATTAGGAGATGGTTTATGGGTTGATTTCCAATATTGGGGATGGTTACTAGAAGTTTGATCTTCTTGATTAGTGAGGCTTACATCCATGTTGGCATTGTTACATTGATTCATATGTTGTACTTGATCTATGAGATTAAGTGTTATGGATGTTGTTGATGCTTTTCATTTGGGGTTGTTAGGAGATCATACTTGACACAGTAGTACACTTTTGAGGTGTTGATAGGAGGACATTATGGTTTACAAATTTCTCTCTTCATGGTTCCTTCCTGGATGTTCATGTTTTGGGGAGGATGCTGGAAACATGTTGTGAGAGATTATGTAGCTCTTTGGGTTGTATGTGTGGATCATTTTTATTGTTCTTGGTACTTCATACTTTGATCTACTTATCACACCTTGATGTATAGTGTTGATTGGTAGACTTTATATGCTTTGAAATTACCTATGCAGTGGGAGTTCTTGGATATTTGTGTTCTTCATTGATAGATTTGGTACAGGGAGTTTGATTGTAGTTTACAGGTTGCATATGTTCTTTGCATGAGTTTACTGATTTATTGATACCTTGGAGGTATGAATGGTTGGATGTATTAGCATGTGTTGTGGATGTTATTTCTGATCATGTGGGTTTTTCAGTTGATAGCAGCTTGTTATGGATCCTTTTTTATCACTTGGATTTGATGCGTGTTCTCATGGATTGGTGCATCTTCACCTTGGCATGTTCCTTTTCTTCCATAGGTGGCATGTTGGAAGATGAGAGGATTTTTTGCTTGAGATGTTGGTCTTTTTTTCTTATTGCAGGTATCTTTATGTAGCATGCAAGCATGTTGGAGATTCATGTGATTTCATGTATGGCTATGATAATGTATTTCATGTACCGACCGCCAATGCACAACAAGGAAGGATAAACTTGACATGGTGTTGCACAATCACTGCACAACTGATTTCATCATAATCATTGTAATTAAACAATTATTTAGTCATGACAATAACCCTTGGGTGGTGTTTATCAATTGTAAAATATTTCAGACCAATTTGACGTTGTATTGCATGTATTATTATTTAATGGGAGACATGTGATAATAATTAATATTGGGGAAATATTAAAATAATTCTATGTCTTAGTACTCATATTAAATAAGGGGTTAGTGGTTTTGGTATTCGCTACGGTTTAGTGATGCTACGATTTCACCTTACCACTAGTTGTATTTTGTGTGAGCTTGTGTTCATATAAAAGAAAAACACGGTGTAGTGGTTTAGGTTGGCTAAGTGGGTTGGCTGACATTATTGAGTCTTCTTGAGGAGTGCATTTTTGAAGCATGGAATGGGATGTGTGGATTCATGCTTGGACACATGGGAATGCATTGGAGGGCTTGATGCTTCAGAAGTGTTCATTGTAACTCTTGTATTTGCTTATTGTTGATTAATATGATGGAGTATGGATAATTTTGGAGGTTGGGATTTTCCCTCTTGAGGGTTTTCCTAGGGCATATCTTGTGTCATCTTTTATGGGTATGTTGTCTACTCTCTTACATGTGGATTCTGAGTACTTATTTGTGTGAATATCTCTTTTGGTTTATGTGGAAATTTCCATTATATGGTTGCAAGTTTCCTTACAATATTTAGTTATTTAGGCTAGTCTAAGGCTTATACATTGCTATCTAAGTTGGCTTGGGTGATATCCTAGTCAAAAAATAGGTATAAATAGGAGGTAGTGAGTCTTATTTCATCATCATATTGTGAATTGTGTTCTCATTGGAGATATTTGTAGGTTTCCCCCTCAAAGTGGCTTGTTATTCTCAGTTATTATCAAGTATTTTCAACATATTTCATATCATATTTTTCTATTGTGCAAATTATTTCATTACAAGTGGTATCAAAGCATGAACTAGGCACCGTATAAGCAAGGCATCTTCTTAATATTGGAGGTCATTTTGGAAGGTGTATATCTTTTAGATTTTGGTGATTTTTTTATTTTAAAGGGTTTTGAAGACCATATTAAAGAAGCTACAGTACATATTTCAAAGAAATTGGAGAAGAATTGTGCGAATTATTACATAATTAGGGTTTCTACATAATTTATTTGGAAGGTTCATATCTCTCACATCCTTCTAAATTGGAGCCTAATTTTTATTGGGTTTTGGAAGCCATAAGATTTGAGCCTACAATCCAAATTTGGATAAATTCAAGAAAAAATAAGCGAGTTATTACAAAATTAGGTTTTCCAAAAAATTCACTCTTAAGGCTACAAATCTTCTAATTTCTTGGAGTTTTTTTTGGTAAGTGGTATCTTGGCACTAGCAAGTTATAGTAAATTTTTTAGAGAATTTAAGTTTCATTTGTGTGATTTATTTAAAAATTATTGGTTTCCATCATGACAGGGCCTACAACAAGGGGAAAAAATAATGTTGTCACATCAGGAAAATCCCTTGATAAGGATGAGGTAAAAATAGAGGATATTAATCCCAATGAGGAAATCAGAAAGTCAAGGAATACATTTCCTCAGTGAAGATGAAGATGGAGATGTGTGGCCTAAGAGGAGATATATCAGGCATACAAAACATGTTAAGCACCTATATGAATGAACCAAGAAAGGAGGTCTCAACCAACCAAGGTGAAACTTCTAGGTTAGCTATTCTTGACCCTATGGGATCTAGGAATTTGAAACAAAAGGTGGATATGTGCAAGTTTGATGGAAATGATTCTCTAACATGGATAAACCAAATGGAGAATTTTTTTGAAGTACATCAAGTCCCAAACACACAAAATATCATGATGGCTTCCTATATCTAGAACCAGATCAATTCATTTGGTATCATTGGCTTTGCACTCATAGAAATAAAAAGGGTCTCACTGTCTCATGGTTAGTTTTTATAGAGGAACTCCAAGAACAATATAGCAATAGTGTGATAGAAAACTTCTTTAGCCAACTAGCTAAAATTCAACAAATAGGATTAGTTAAGAATTATATTCAACAATTATAAAATATTTCCTTAAGAGTGGATACAATTAAAAAGGAGAACTTGAATGATTTATTCTTGGGTGGTCTTAAGGATCACATTCAACATGAGGTAGGCATGTTTAGCCCTAGATATATCTCTGAGTCTTTTTTCTTAGCACGAAGGGTAGAGGAAATGTATTTGATTCCTAGAAAGAAAAGGGCTAATGTGATAATAGGAAAGGGATATTCAACACCTTATCTTCCTCAACCTACTAGGTTGATCCCACAACATATTGAAGAGAAGAGAGAAAAAGGATTATGTTTCAATTGTGATGGAAACTATAGTCAAGGACATAAATGTAGTGAAAAGAAATTGTTTTATATTGAAGGTCTGATTGAGGAAGATGAGGAGGAACCAATATTAGAAGGTGAAAGGGATTCAGATGAGGAATCACATGATTCCCAACCATTCATTTATTATCATGCACTTTCAATTTTTAGTACTCCAAAACTCTCAAGGTAGTAGGTTTCTAAAAGTAGTAGAAAGTAATAGTGTTGACTAATTTGGGTAGTACTCATAATTTCATCAACAAAAAGCTGGCTACTCATTTAAATTATTTATATATCCAACTCTAGAGTTTCAAGTCTTTATTATAGATGGTGGTACTGTTATTTTCTTTGTAAAATTTCATAGAATTAAGCTATCAATGGTAGATTATCACCTTGATAGCCCAATGTATGATATCTCCATGGGTAAAGTAGATATTGTTTTGGGAGTACAATGGCTTACTACATTGGGAATAATTGAGATGAACTTCCAAGAACTATTCATGAGATTTCAATTAGAAGGAAAGCTAGTAGAGCTAAGATGATTGAAGGAAAATTCCCTAAAAAATGGTAAGCTCTCATCAAATGAAAAATTTGCTTAAGAAAGGAGTTGATGGATTTGTGGACCAATTATGTTCATTAGAATTCTCTCAATCTAATGCTCCTGCTCATCCATATTTACAAGCAATAATTGATTGCCACGTAGTGGTTTTTGGAGATATGCCTAAAGAAATTCCTCCTAAGAGGGATCATGATCATGCCATACAACTAGTTCTAGGGAGGCAACCTCCCAAAATTAGGCCTTATCGGTACCCACATATACAAAAAAGTGAGATTGAAAAAAATGTTTAGGAGATGTTAGAGGCATGAATTATCAAGCATAGCCAAAGTGCTTACTCCTCGCCTATGGTGATGGTGCATAAGAAGGATGAAACTTGGCACATGTGTCTAGACTATACAGTGCTCAACATGTACACCATTAAAGATAATTTTCCTATTCCATTCATTGATGATCTGCTAGATGAATTGAATGGAGCTATGTATTTTGCAAAGTTGGATCTTAGATCTGGTTATCACCAAATTTGAATTAAGGAAGAATATATTTTTAATACAACATTTCAAACTCATGAGGGTCATCATGAATTTTTGTTGATGTCACACGGTCTTACCAATGCACCATATAAATTTCAAAGTTTGATGAATGCCATTTTTAAGAAATTCTTGAGAAATTTTATATTAGTGTTCTTTGATGATATATTGATTTATAGTAAGACATAGGAACAACACTTGCAACATGTATATCAAGCATTACAAATACTCGAAGATCATCAACTCTATGCTAATCCATCCAAGTGTGATTTTGGTCTTAGTGAGGTGGAGTATTTGGAACACGTAGTTTAACATGGAGTGAGGTGGATCCTAATAAAATTAAGGCTATCATAGAATGGCCTATTCCAAAAACCATTAATAAATTGAGGGGTCTCTTGGGATTGACAGGATACCATAGAATATTTGTGAAGAATAATGGTTGTATAATAGCACCTCTCAAAAATTTATTGAAGAATGATTCTTTTTATTGGAATGAGTCTACTAATGCAAAATTTGAGAGATCGAAGGAGGCTATGTGTACAAATCCAATGCTTGCTACTCCAAAATTCACCAAGGACTTTATTATGGATTGTGATGCTTTAGGAAATGGTATAGGAGCAGTACTCATGCAGGAGGGTCAATCAATTTCTTTTGAGATTCATCAATTAAAGGGTAAGAGTCAACTCAAACCTATTTATGAGAAGGAAATGCTAGCTATTCTTCATGCAGTTAAATAATGGAGGCCTTATCTAATGGGTAGACACTCCAAGGTTAAGATAAATAATGATAACCTAAAATATTTTATGGAACAAAGATTATCTTCTGAAGACCAACAAAAATGGGTCAATAAGATGTTGGGATATGACTTTGAGATTGTATATAAGAAAGGGAATGGAAATATTATAGTAGATGCACTTTCTAGGACAGATGAGAAAGAGGAATCCTTGTTGTGTTCCCTTTCAATATTACCAGAAAATTGGGTAGAAGAAGCCAAATCAAAGTGGCAAAATGATGTTGCTACAAGTAATCCCATCCAACAATGAAAGAGTGATCCTAGTAGTTTAGATAAGTTTTGTTGTAAGGGAGATACTCTGTGGTATAAAGAGCAATTGTATCTCTACAAGAATTCTGTTAGAAATCTGAAATAGATTGAATAACCCAATGACCTTTGTAAGAGAAAATCAAAGTTACATAAACTATAAAAACATAAGAATGCAAACCAAGACTCCAAGAGATCATGCAATGTCGATGTGACAATATTGTATTAAGATCTTCCAAGCTGAAAAGATACAATGCAAAGATGCAAATACAAGCTAGATAGTGAGTTTATATAGAACTTAGGAGAGGAGGTAGGTGGAAAATCCAACCAATAGGAATCAACCACAAAAAGCTGAGATGGACCACCAAAAGTGGAGATCATTCCACCCTTTAAGAAAGGGCACACCACACACTTATCTCCTAGTAATAAACTCACTTTATTATCCTAAGAAAGCTTAATAAAGTGTAGTAAAAACCTAGTACTAAGGGAAAATAAATTTACCCACTAGGAAAATAAAAACCTACACTAGCACCCTCCTTGAACACATCTTAGAAGGATGTAAAAGATGATGATTCCTAACAAATTGGGCCATGTTAGGTAACCATGTACATATCAAATTCCTCCCAAGGAAGAAGAAGCACCCCCAACAAATAGAGAGAGAACACTCCCTATAATAGAGAGAAGAAAAAGACTAAGTAGCCCCTCCCAAAGAGGACACCAACCACACCCCAAACAAAGCTTGCAAATGAAGGAATTTTCTCTTAGTAAAGGGTTTGGTGAATATTCCTGTAGTCTTATCTGATGCTCGGTAGTACTTGAGATCAATGATCTCACCATGAATCAACTCTCAAATGTAGTGCATATGGATCTCGATGTGCTTGGTCCACTGGTGATGGACCAAATTACGAGAGATCTGAATTGCACTTTGGTTGTCACAATAGATGATTGTTGGCTTTTAGAAGGGAATGCCAAACTCAATGAGAATGTTTTGAATCCAAATGGCCTTGGTAACAGCATTAACTGCTCCTCAATACTTAGCCTATATAGATGAAAGAGAAATAGTAGATTGTTGCTCGACCAACAAACTAGACTAGAACCAAGGGAGAAGCAATACCCTAAAGTGGACTTGTGATCCTGGAATCACATACCCAATCTGAACCTATGTGTCTCAACAAGTCAAAATCCATGTTCGTTGCATAATGAATCCCATAATCATGAGTACCCTTGATGTGGTGAAGAATCCACTCAGCTGCTTTCTAGTGTAGCTCAAGTGGCTCTTGCATGAATCGAGAGACAATGCCTATTGCATATGAAATGTTAGGCCTCATATGAGTTTGATAAAAAGTGCCATCAACCAAGTGTGAATAACAATTAGCTTTAAGTTTGACCCCTAAAAAGAATGAATTTGATGTAGGCTTACAATTAGCCATGTGAAACCTCTAGAGCATATTAAGTGTCTACTTAGATTGTGCAAGAGTGATACTTGAGGAAGACTAAGTGATCCCAATCCCTAATAACTAGTGCAACAAGCCCAAGTATGATATTGAAAATTGATCATGAAGGGAAATTTTCACTACCTAAATGGTGGATGAGTGACCTAGTGATCAACAATTCATTGATGTAGAGAACCAAGAAGGTGTGAGTATTATCTTATTGCAATATGTAGATATTAGGATTATAATTGCATCGATTGAATCCCACTTTTAGAAGGAAGGAGCCCATCTTTTCATTCCAAGCCTAAGGGGTCTGTTTCAGGCCATAGAGAGACTTCCAAAGATGACACACAAGTAAGGAATCTTGAATGAACCTTTATGGTTGCTCCATGTTGTAGACACCTGAATTTGGACACTTAATTTATCCAAATTTATCCCCTTTCATCTAAGCATCATTTTATTTGCATTAATTAAGTAATATTGCTATTATTTAATCAATACCCTTAATTATGCCAAATCCCTAAGATATTTAATTAATAATTAAATACCTTATGTCTTTAATCCTCCTTTTCATCAAATGAATTAAATAAATATGACATTTATTTAATTCCTCACATGTCACATCTTTTTCTTAATCCTAACCCACCTCCTAATCTCTTCATTAGGGATGTGCACATGCCTAATCCTTGATTAGGATGTGTCACATCCTCCAACTTTTGCAAGTTGGATTCTAATCCTTATTAACTACTAATTATCTTCTAATTATTGATCAGTTAAGCCTAATCAGTACCTTGGTCAACTCTCCCCTCTTTCCCAAGTGAGTTTTTAATTCATATTTATTGATCCAAGATTCCTCTCTTCCCCATGTGAATTTTTAATTCACATTTATTCTTTCAAAAATCCTTATCCCCATGCAAGTTCTTAAACATTTGACTTGTCACATCACTCACATGTTCCAAGGTCTTCTAGAACATTTGACCTCTCACATCACCCACATGTGTCAAAATCCTACCCTTTTGGGAACATTGTTTTACCCACTAGATTATATCAATCATTGTGAATTTTAAATTCACTTTTATTCCTCCAAGGAATCTTCTCTTCCCCATGTGATCATTGAGTGGTCACATCAAGGTACTTGCAAGTACCTCCATCACATGTCCTTCTCCCACCTCACCTACACCTCATCACATCCTTGGCCACTTCACCTTCCACATGTCAAGATGTGAGGGCTTGTGAGTCCTCAACTAACCAAAGCCCTTCATCTTGGCCATGGTGGCTCAATCTTGACTATTTGAAACAACACTTAGCCATTTGCACCCTTATGCTACCAAATTGTTCACTCAACTTGCAAGAATTTTCACTCATCTTCCAAACCATTTAGCCATAAGCATTAGCATTCTATCACATAGTCCATCTTGCATCTAGCCATCTTCATAGTCATCCAAGGAGCACACAAGCATTCAAACATCAAGGGCCAACCAAGGGATTGCAGCACAAAGAAGGTATAATCAATTGTGTCTTCATTTTATTTTCATCTTCTTTCATTGTGTTATCATTCCTTAGGCTAATCTTTGAAGTGTTCCTTGTATTTTTCTTTATTGCATAATAGTTATTTTGCACCTTTAGGATAGGATAAACACTAGGCTTCACATTTCTAGTATGTCTGGTGGGACCCACAAACAGGTTCCTTCATTTCATGTTTGTTGTTGTTTATTTTGTTTACAAGTTCAGGTCACAGATTGGCAAACTTGCCCTACAGAGGGGCGGACTTGCCCTAGTTTTCACATTGTTTTCTGACATTTTACTGCAAAGGGGCGAACCTGCCCTGGTTCTAAGACTATTTTCTAACATTTTACTACAGAGGGGTGAACTTGCCTTGGTTCTAACATTGTTTTCTCATATTTTACTGTAGAAGGGCAGACCTGCCCTAGTTCTAACATTGTTTTTTGACATTTTACTATGGAGGGGTGAACCTGTCCTGGTTCTAACACTATTTTCTGACATTTTACTGTAGAGAGGTGAACCTATCCTGGTTCTAACATTGTTTTCTGACATTTTACTACAGAGGGGCGGACCTGTCGTGGTTTTCACATTATTTTCTGACATTTTACTACAGAGCAGTGGACCTTCCCTGGTTTTTACTCTATTTTCTAACATTTTACTATATAGGGGTGAACCTTCCCTGGTTTTAACATTGTTTTCTAACATTTTACTACAAAGGGGTGGACCTGCCCTAGTTTTCACTCTATTTTCTGACATTTGACTACATAGGGGTGAACCTGCCCTAGTTTTAACACTATTTTCTCACAATTTACTGCATAATGGAAGACCTGCCCTAATTTTCACTATTTTTTCTAACAATTTACCATAGAGGGGCGAACTTTCCCTAAACAGAACATTCTAGAAGGTAAAAATAATCATTTTAACTTCATTTTGTCTCAATTTTTTATTGTTTTTAGGTTCTAACCCCCTAACCTTGATTTTTTGTAGGTATATTTGGATTTCTTGCTAACATTTTGTAGCACATTTTCATAATCGATGAAGAATGGAGGTTAGAAATAGTTAACACTTGCTTGAAGGGCCATCCATTTGTTCAAATTTTAAAAGCTTTCCTTGTTTTCATTTACTAATCTAGGAACATAGTTTAACTAGGGGGAAGTAAAATTCATTGCTTGCTATGTCTTTTGGTCTATTTTTGTGTCACACAAGGGGGAATTAGTTTGTTTTCGCTTTCCCCTTGCACTTCGTGTGGGCCTGGGGAGTAGATGGAAATGATTAGTGCCTTCTTTTTAGAGGGACCTGCTTGGGGATTTCATTACCCCAAGGGACAATCCCAACCACACATACCGGTAGTGTATAGAAAGGGGGGAGAGCCAAAGTTGTACCCCAATCCAGTCACGTCGTGTCTAGCGAAGCATCGAAGCTAGGGTGTTTCCTAGATAGATGTGAAGAGTTGGTCTAAGCCCTTTAGTATCTCGTTGGGGTTCCGTACTCATGCTTGTGACGGGCTGGTGTTCATAGTTTGGGCCTCACGTACCAAGAGTAAATTGAGAACTCCCTAGAAACCTTATGCATCCTAGATTAAGACCTTTGTTGGACATACCCTTAACACTAATCGTAAGATTGTGCTTGTTTCAAGTGTCTTCTTGTGAGAAACCAGTAAATTTTTTGACAAGTCAGCCTCATTGTTGTCATTTTAAGTCCTTGCCATAGTCGTTGCCATCCAAACCAAGTCCCTATTTCCTGCAGTGGGGCGGACCTGCCCTGATCTACTCTGCAGTGGGGTGAACCTGCCCTAACCTGCTCTACAGAGGGGTGAACCTGCCCCCCTAAATGGTCAATTTCAATTTGTTTAACTGTTCCAAGCCTCTGTTTAACCATTCCAAGCCTCTATTTGATCATTTCAAGTATCCATTCACCCATTTCGTTAATCCGTTCACCCGTTCTAAGTAATCTTTCACCCATTCTGATGTTTCACCTCTTCATTCTAAGAGTCATTCATCCATTCCAAGCAATCGTTTACTCATCTGAGTATTCATTCATCCATTCTCAGTCACTGTTTACTAGTTCTGAATGATCATTCATCCTTTCCATAGTCATTTTCATCCAAGTCAAGTCCTTGTTTTCTCCAGAGGGGCGAACCTACCCTTGCAGAGGGGTGTATCCGTCCTTGCCCTCCAGAGGGGCGGACCTGCCCTTGGAGAGGGGCGTATCCACCCTTGCCCTCTAGAGGGGAAAACCTTCCTTTACAGAGGGGCATATCCGCCCTTGCCCTCTAGAGGGGAAAACCTTCCTTTACAGAGGGGCGTATCCGCCCTTTCCCTCTAGAGGGTTGAACCTTCCCTCCAAACAACCTTTTTCATCATTTGTTTTATCGTTTTAGGCACCCATTTGCCTATTTCAAACACCTGTTTGCTCATTCTGAAGGCCCGTCTCCTTAGTTTGATCATCCACCTCCTTGTTTCAAGTCCTTTTCTCCTCATTCTAAGCATCCATTCCCTGCTCCAATCATTCATCCCCTCAATCCGAGTCTTCATCCTATTGTTTTGAGCCTCCCTTTGCCTGTTCCGAGTAGTTGTTTCCTCATTCTGAGCATCCATCAACATTTTTTGTAAGTCATCGTTTCATCAACAAAACCGCATAGGTTCTTCTTAGAACATCATTAGAGTCCATATCTATCATCAAATAATCCATCCCACTCATTTGGACTTCGTTTTGAGGGTTTTGATTTTTATGTCAAAACTTTCGGAGGCCATAACTTTTGACTCGGGTGTCTGATTGGGTTAAAATTTTGCGGGTGGTTGCATTATGAGGTGGCATGTGGATTTCCAACTGACTTTGGACCCCAGCTGGGCACATTTTCGGGGCTTCAAACTTTCATCTTGACCCTCAAAATCACAATTTAGTGTTTTTTTTTAGTTTTTGAAAAATCGTTTTCATTAGTAACTCGGAACGCATGTCTTGAACTTAAGATTTTAGTTGGCAATTCATCCTATATTAGTTTTGGGTATTTTTTGGGAAAAAATTGGACTCTCAAAAATATGTCTGTGAATTTTCCTAAAATGGCAAAATTTGACAATTTTTGAAAATTGCCAAATCGGGTAAAAATCTGATTGTTAACACCTTACATCCTTTAAACCCATGAACTTGGTGTAGAATCAATCCCATCACATCCTCAAATAATCCTAATTTGAGCTTCAATCCAATCCTAATTTAAGCTTTAATCTACTCCCAATATGAGCTTTAACCAAAATCAATCCTAATCTACTTTGCCTACCTTGGTGAACGTGTATCAAACAGCTGATTTCACCCTTCATTCGATCATTTCAAGGCACCCTTCTTCACATCTCGAGCATTCTTCACCTTGTTACGAGCATCCTTCATCCATTCCAAGAGTCGGTCTCCCAATCCGGCATTCATTCATCCATTCTGAAATCATCACCCTTTCATTTCATTCCCATCCATTTTCATGCCCCTTTTTATTATCCATTTACTCATTCGATTAAATTTTCATCTATTTTGAACCTCCTTCTATTGTTTCGAACTCTCGTTCAGCATTCCGTTCATTTGTTTACTTGTTCTGAATGATCTTTCATTCATTCAGAGCTTTCATCTCCTCTTTTGAGAGTCATTCATTCATTCTTAGTAGTCATTTACTCATTTTGAGTAGTCATTCATCCCTATCAATCATTCATTTACTCATTCGAGTAATCATTTGTTCATTTTGAACCTTCATCTTTTTGTTCCAGGAACCATTCATCTATTGTGAGCAGTCGTTTACTCATTTTGAGTAGTCATTCATCCCTCTCGATCATCTATTTACTTTTTCCAAGTGATCTTTCATCTATTCTAAACATCCTTCTCTCATTGGAAGTAGTCATTCGTCCATTTCTATCATTTGTTTCCCTAATTATATCATCATTTTCCCCATTTGAATCCCCTAAACTTCATTTCAGGTTATTATCCGAATTGACCTAAGTGTCTAAATTGATCGTCATCATCACATCTGCTTAGGATTGTCATCCATCCTAAGTCAATTAATCATCATCATCGGCCCAATCAATCCACTTTCAATCTCAAGGTGGATTTGCGCCACAATCATCCATTTATCCTTTAATCTGATTGATCAAGTATCCTAAGTCACCTAGGGTAATCTCTAAACTCAGTTTAGAACCCCTTTTATCATCCCAACTGATCCATCATTTGATGCTATCAATTGTTTCATTAATCAATTTTATCCGCTCTAATCCACCCACATCTCTATCGAATCATCTTCGACCCAATCAATCTATTTCCATTTGGAGGTAGATTCGGTGTCATAATCATCCTTTCTCAAATCCAATCATCGAAACCAATCGCATCGCATCATCCAATCTCGATCTAAGCTTGACCTAAATCCTGACTTGAGCTTTAGTCTGTTTCCATCCAAAATCTTTGATCCATCCTCTTTATCCTTTCATCATCATGAATTCTTATCCTCCATCAATAATAGTCAAAGGAAACCCTAATTACGTCGATGACGATAATGAGAGTCTTGTTGATCCAAAAGTATATGACATAGAGCCCCTTGACGCTATCATCACTAGTAAGCTCTCTCCACCCGCTTTCCAAAATCCAATCACCCCTTCAAGCTATCTCGTTATCTCTTCATCCATGCCTAATCATGCTCCTTATGCTACCTTTGATAAGGGATATTCACTATCTTCCTCATCCGCATATCCATCATATCCTTCATCTACACCTTCCTCTTATCCAACATCTATGTCTTCTTATCCCAATCTATTATCCCAACATCCCTATTATAATCCCCCGTCCACACTTGCATACCCCAATCCTTCATCCACATATGCCTGCTATCCTAATCCTCCATACCAATCAACCCCATCAACTTACCCTAATCCAACATCTGCATCTCTTTATCCTAATCCAACACCCACATCTTCACATATTAATCCACCATCCCAATACCCTTACTACAATCCACCAACCGTATCCTCTTGTCCTAATCCACCATCCATGTCCTCCTATCCTAATTCACCATACCAATATCCCTACTTTAACCCTCCATCTAATCCTAATCCCCCATCTTCTCCTAGTCCTACATCTAATCCCATTCCTCCATCTAACCCTAGTCCACCAATCCATAATCCTAGTCCTCCACCAATCCCTAATCCCTCATCTATTCTTATCATGCCATCTCAGCCTAGAGTATGCAAGTTTCTCACTCTAGAAGTTCTCCAAGGACTTATGAAAAAGAAGGCATCCCCCACTCCACACATTGAAGTAGTGGAACCATGCCCTCCCATTCCATCATCTACGGTCATTAGTGACGAGACCCTTCCAACACCTATCCTTGATATCATTGTCCCTAGCATCACTCAAATTGTTGACACCATTGAAACCATCATTGAATCCATCGAACCCCCATCTCCTATGTTAGAAGCCACTGACCCATCAACGACAATAAAATCCAATCCACTCCTCCCACTCCTACTATCACTAAAATCCCCTCTCTTGAACTTCATGAATCCTCCATCCTTCCATCTCCCAAAATTTGGGAGTCCATCCAATATCTGTCCATTATCATGCCCCCCGTACACGATGATTCATGCCAAGAGCTTGATCCAAAGCATACCAGCATATCCCCTTCTCTACATCAAGATCATATCATTCCATCTCAAGATCATAATCTCCCATCTGTTCCATGCCATGATCCTCTTATCCTTCAAGATTTGATCCCTTTGTTGCATGTGCCCTTATCACCTGCTACCACAAATCTAGATCCTATCATATCACCTAATTCCTATCTTGATACCACCCATCAAGATGTTGTTATCCCACCATCTCCATTTCTTGATCCTCCATTGTCACCTAAACCTACTATCATCTCACCACTTGTCTATCCCCTTTGTACTCTCACATTCTTCCATGGTGGTCTCCTTGCAGAAGAAAAACAAAGCATATATGCCACCCATCATCCCCCACCTAGTAATGGACTCGCATCATTCTTCCAAAATAACATAAATCCTATCATAGATCGAATGCTCAAGAACATGAACTATCAAGGAAAAGGTTTAGGCCTTCATGAGCAAGGTATTCTAGAACCCATCCAGGTTAAAGAACAACTCTATATGCGAGGCCTTGGACCTATTTCCCAAGACTCACAAGATAAAAATGTTGGTACAACCTCTATCCATACTCAATGAACCTCTTCTAAAAGAAATATAGCCTCTTCCCATCACTCTGCCAAATCATTCATTGCCATTCCCCCCTCCATCATATCACCTCAAAAAAACCATCCATATTCCTCCTTCATCCACTCCATCCATTTTGGGTCCCTACATCCCTCCATCCACCATCCCCCATCCTCCATCTACTCTGCCCATGTCTCCTACAGGTCCTACACCTATTTTAGGCCCCTATATCCTAAAATCACCTCCTCCATCTCGCCTTATTCATCCTCTCATCCATCCAACACCTATCTATGTCTCTCATCATAAACATCCCACTCTCATGTCCCCTAATCAGGATCAACAAAGGCACATACCTACACATCCTCCATCTACACACAATCCCCATAATCCTACCTCCATTGATCCACATCATCCATCTCCTCGCATCCATCCCATCACAACTAAAATCACTTTGGATGCTAAAGAAAAAATGCATCCACATAAATCAAAAGCTTCTCATGTCCACTCTAAAAGACATGTTGACAAAAAGAAAAATCAAATCCAAAATCCAAATCCAATCCAAAAGCAAAATCATATCCATTGCCCACAAAGGTCCACCAAAGCAAAGATTAAAACCATGTGGATCCCAAAGAAAAATGATGCAATGCCTTCAAATGAAACATCTGTAAAAACATCCAAAGTTTCTAATCCAAAAGTTAATCATACACCCACTTCACCTCCTAAATCTATTTTGGGTCCTTATCTCCCAAAATTCACTATCCCATCTCCTCCATTATCCCCACATTCTCCATCCATTAATCCTCCTATCATTTTACATCCACCACCCTATGTGTCGATGTTGGTCCTAAACTCACCACCCCATCACACACCTACCCCATCATTCCATCCATACCCTTTCCAACATCCCATCTATTATCCCACATATCTTCCCCATCAAATCCCTCTAATTCATCCTCTTGCATAATCTTTTTATCCTAATAAGGTTGTACCAGCATCCAATAGTAGCTCCACACATGAGCTCTTAATACCTCGTATGGAACTTGATGCTTCATTGTGTATCTTCTAAATCCCATCATCCACATCCATATCCTTATCCATCTCCATCCACATGTTATCCCAAAAAATCAAAAAATCTAGAAAAGTCAGAAAAAAAAAATTAAAGAGAAATAATTTTTCCAATGGTGAAAACTTGGCAAACAAGCCCCTTGGATAAGTACCATGATGAAAACCTAGCAAACATGCATCATGTGTAAATCCCCCATCTAGTTTCCTTTCGCACTTGGGGGAAATTGCATCCCCTTCAACCATCTCCTCCATCCTACCTATCTTCCACATCCTGCCATCATATCCCATTTATCTCCAAATCCCTCCATCCTCCTTGTGATCTTGATATCTATAGGGGAAAACATATAAACATGCTTTGGAAACCTCTTGGAATACATTCCCCTCATCCACACACTATCCTAATCCTTATTTGCAATTGTCTACCTTCCTTGTCCACCCATCATGCTACCCTCAATCTCCCTTCCTTATCCATGCATCCTATCTTTATCCATCTCACTTATTTATTTCCTATCCTTCTCTATTTCATCCTTCATGCCTCCTCGCAAATGACATATCTAGAGTGAGGGCACCTATCTGCCTTTGTGATATAGTCCTTGGAGATATCATTCATTCCTTAATCCACTAATCCTTTTTCACCTCTGCATCCTTATCTTCCAATCCCTCCACACAATCCTTTTAATCTCCCTATCCTTATCCCCCTATCCATCCATCATAACATCCCTTCTATCTCCCCATCTTTATCTTACTATCCATCTATCTCTATCCTCATCCCATCTCATAATCCCTTTTCATTGGTATCTAGCTATAGGCTACTCCCCATGCAACCCAATCCCATCTATTTCATTGTCATCATTCCCATTTCTTTCGCACATCTTTCTAATCTCCTATCCTTTCTCATCATTCATCCATCCATCATATCATCCTCCCAATTCATCTTTTTATGCTTTGAATAACTATCCTATCCCTAAGCTTCATGTAATTCCCATCATCAATCCTATCCAATCCAACAGGTCTATCTTGTCTCATTGTATTGGTCCCATTAGTTTATCCACTTATCTTGGTCATCTCCTCATCCTTTATCCATCATTTTTCTTTAGTATTTTTTCTAACTACATTGCCCCTACGCTTTCACATAGGTAAGGTCAATCATTCGATCCGCCCCCAGGGCTCCTTTATCGTCTATCATCAATCTTTCTGCTCTTGTCCATCTGGTCTTTGTCATCCACCATTGAGGTCTCCATCGTCCTCTTTCCACTTTCATCCATGATCAGTCATTATCCTTTTAATGAACTACAAGGGCTCTGCACTTTCATGTAGGAAAGGCTAATCTTTGATCAGCCCCTAGGTCCTTAGGGTGTGTCAATCTTTTTTCTTGTGTCTCGTCTCTTGTGTCATGTCATAAAGATATGCCCTTATCATGCTAGTTCTTCACAAACGAGATCCACCTATATTGTCAAATCCAATCAGTTTTGAATATCCCACGTCATATTGATCTTTTAGTTTAGTATCCATCATCAGTCTTGACAGGATGCATCCTTCCTAACAGACCTCATCAATCCCATCCATCCCCTTGATCCTATGGCAAAGGATGTTCTGAATTTGATTACGATTTTTTGACACTTTTGGTTTTTGTTTATCATTTGAGCTCCCTATCATCACTTGTTAGGGTTTCCATGATCCCTCATATTATGGTGTGTTTTGACTAATCAACATAGGGGCGTATCTTGATCTTTTTTTTCTTTTTGTTGCTATCTTCTGGGTTGTCCCACGTAGTACCCACCAAGATCCCTGAGGTCTTGTGTTATGTTGGGGTATCCTTTGTGCTTGTGGTTATCCCAATACCTGGCCCGACCAAGGTCTTTACGACTTTGGGGTGTTGGGATAGCCTTCTTGTCTATTGTGCTTTTTTTATGCATTCGACACTAATTCACCTTGGTTCTTCATACCTTGGCATCTTGTGTCTTATATAGAAAAATCAATGCTCAAAGATGGAAAATTGCATTACATTGCATTTCATTTTCCATTTCATTATCTCGCATGTATCCCCATCCTCTCATCTATCAAAATCCCCCCATCCATTCATCCTTCATCACTCTCCCTCCCCTATCCATCCAATATCTTATTGTCATCTCTTCAAACTTCTTAGAATAATATTGATTGGTTATTCTAAGCATCTTGTCCCCCATCATCTTTATGCCTTTCCTCCATCTCCCATCTCAATCCAATCCTCATCATTTCAATCTAGCACAAATAATCTAATCACATGCTCAGTCTTGTCCCCAGCCTTGTTACAAGCCTCAATCCAATCATCATCATCCTCGAGATGTATCCTTCCCTATCCTTTGGCATTGTTTCGAGATGTATCCTTCCCTCATCAACAACCCTTTTTATCAGGATGTATCCTTCCCTATCCTCATGTTGTTTTGGGATGTATCCTTCCCTCATCAACAACACTTTCATCATCATCATCGAGATGTATCCTTCCCTACCCTTTTGTGTTGTCTTGGGATATATCATCCCCTCAATGACAACACTCCATCCATCATCAACCCACTTTCGGCTTGTAGCTTGACTGGGGAAACATCACTTTTTTCCTTAAATCCATTTGTGCTTCTCAATCTCCCATTGCTTCTCATTCTTTTCTATCCATAACTTTGCATCCTCTTTCTCATATACCTCTTGCATCACCTCATCCATTTTGAGAGCACACCTGTGTTATCTTGAACCCACATGTCCTCTCGAGGGGGCATCCTCCACCCCTAACCTTCATCTTCACTCCCATCATCGTTCTTCTTAGTCTCTCCTTTGATGACTGGGGCATCTTTCCCAATCTAACCATCTTCTTTTGAGTTCTATGTTTTAATATTCTTTGAAATGATGCTACTTTGTAACACCATCTCAAAGAAGGAAAAAATGTAGACACCTAAATTTGGACACTTAATTTATCCAAATTTATCCCCTTTTATCTAAGCATCCTTTTATTTAAATTAATTAAGTAATATTACTATTATTTAATTAATACCCTTTATTCTACAAAATCCCTAAGGAATTTAGTTAATAATTAAATACCTTGTCTCTTTAACCCTCCTTTTCATCAAATGAATTAAATAAATATGACATTTATTTAATTCCTCACATGTCACATATTTTTCTTAATCCTAACCCGTCTCCTAATCTCTTAATTAGGGATGTGCACATGCCTAATCCTTGATTAGGATGTGTCACATCCTCAAAAAATTTCAAGTTGGCTTCTAATCCTTATTAACTACTAATTATCTCTAATTACTGATCAGTTAAGCCTAATCAGTACCTTGGTCAACTCTCCCCTCTTTCCCATGTGAATTTTTAATTCACATTTATTCTTTCAAAACTCCTTATCCCCATGCAAGTTCTTAAACATTTGACTTGTCACATCACTCACATGTTCCAAGGTCTTCTAGAACCTTTGACCTCTCACATCACCCACATGTGTCAAAATCATACCCTTTTGGGAACATTGTCTTACCCACTAGATTATTCCAATCATTGTGAATTTTAAATTCACTTTTATTCCTCCAAGGAATCTTCTCTTCCCCATGTGATCATTTAGTGGTCACATCAAGGTACTTGCAAGTACCTCCATCACATGTCCTTATTCCACCTCACCTACACCTCATCACATCCTTGGCCACTTCACCTTCCACATGTCAAAATGTGAGGGCTTGTGAGCCCTCAACTCACCATAGCCCTTCATCTTGGCCATGGTGGCTCAATCTTGACCATTGAATTCTCTAGAGAATTCACTTACCTCTATAAATACCCCCTCTTTTCTCTCATTTAGGGACCTTATGCATTTGATTCCAAACTCTTGTCATTTTTCCATTTGTACCCTTATGCTACCAAATTGTTCACTCAACTTGCAAGAATTTACACTCATCTAGCCTTTCCATTTATCCATAAGCATTAGAATTCTATCACATAGTCCATCTTAAATCTAGCCATCTTCATAGTCATCCAAGGAGCACACAAGCATTCAAACATCAAGGGCCAACCAAGGGATTGCGACACAAAGAAGGTATAATCAATTGTTTCTTCATTTTATTTTAATCTTCTTTCTTTGTGTTATCATTCCTTAGGCTAATCTTTGAAGTGTTCCTTGTGTTTTTCTTTATTGCATAATAGTTATTTTGCACCTTTAGGATAGGATAAACACTAGGCTTCACACATGTAAATATCCTCCAGAAGATCATTGTGAAAAAAGAACTCTTCACATCCATCTGATGAACATCCCATCTCTGTGTTACAACTATGGTAATAACAAGTTAGATGGAATTCATTTTGGCAACTAGTGCAAAATTCTTAAGAGTAGTCAATCCTTGAAACTTGGGAGAATCATTTGGCAACCAAGTGAGTCTTATGCTTGTCAACCAACCCATCTATTGTATATTTTTTGATAGACCCACTTGCATCAAATAAGTTTCCTTTCCTTAGGAAGTGGGACAAGATCCAAAGTGTGGTTCCTCTCCAAGGATCTAAACTCTTCTTGCATGGTTGCATCATACTCAAGGACTCCAAAATATTCCTAAAATTTTTATGGATCATAAGCTAAGGAAAGGAAGAAATGTGGAGAATCCTGAAACTGTGATATTGTTCTCTTGTGATCTGAAGGATCCCCTACGCAATAATTTGATGATTGTAGAGTTTGAAAATCCCAAAGAGGCCCTATGACTAAAGGAGGAGAGTCAGGAGGAGAATCATCATCCTCTAAAGATGAATTGTGTGCATCCTCATTATCATTATCATCATATGAAGTTGAGGAAGAAGACTCCTCATAAGGATCTAAAGTATTATGAACCTATGAAAAACTATCATCATGATAAAAGGACTCCAAATTGATGGTGGTAAGAGAAGTGTCAAGAGAAGGACTAGAATTAATCTCCTCAAATTGAACACTCCTCTCAATGAACAAATCATGTGTGGTAGGATGAAGAAGCCTATAACCTTTGACATCATCTAGGTAACCAAAAGCTATAGAAGGCTTTCTCTATGGATCCATAGCCTTACTATTCTTTAATGGAATGTGGACTCATGCACTAGATCCAAACACTTGAAAGTGCTTAACTGATGGTTTCTGACCATTCCAAGCTTAAAAAGGAGTTACCCCCTTCACAACTTTATGGGGAACGAATTCTAGATGTAACATGCAAAGTTAATGGGTCCTAGCCAAAAAGGTGGTGCCAAAGACTTGGAGTTAATCATACACTTAGCCATCTCTTTCAAGGAATGATTCTTTCTTTATGTAACTCCATTTTATTGAGGACTATCTATTGTAAATCAGTTCCCTTTGAAGCACTATACTGCATAAACCTGTAGTTGGCATATTCTCCCCATTATCTGTATGCAGAACTTTGATTAATTTTCTAGTTTGTTTCTTTGAAAAAGAATTATACTCTAAGAATGAATCAAATACTTTATACTTTTGTTTGAGAAAGTACACAATAGTGTACGTAGAGAAATCATCAATGAAATTCAAAACATATCAACCTCTATGGAAAGATGGTTGTGAAAATGGTCTTGCCAAATCACTATGTACCAAGTCCAAAAGATGTGAAGCTCTCCAAGCTTTTCCTTTGTCAAACTTCTCTTTAGGATGCTTGCCAAGAATGCAACCATGAAAAACACCTTTAGAAAAGTGAACTATAGGAAATCATGTAACCATGTCCTATTTGTTGAGCTGATGCAAGTAGCAATAGTTCAAGTGGCCAAACCGTTGATGCCACAAGTTACATAATCTAAATCAATGAGTAGAATAGTCAAAAGAGAATCAGGAACAAAATGAGAGAATAAATAAATCCAAAACTGATGATCTGCTCTCCCAACTACAACTATAGTTTCATTGTGCATCTCACGAATTACCACTGAATCAAGAGTAAAATCAACTCACTTTCTTGTACCTATGTGAGTGATTTAATAGATCGATAAGAGATTACTTGATAATGAAGGCACACAAAGAACATCCTAAAATGTGTCATGTAATGAAATAACTTGCACAATAGAATAATATGATATGAAATATGCTACAAATACTTGATAATAATTGAGAATAACAAGCCACTTAGAGGAGGAAAACCTCCAAATATCTTTAATGACAACACAATTCACAATATGATGATGAAATAAGATTCACAACTGCCTATATATACCTATTTATGCCTAGGATATCACCTAGTCCAACTTAGACACCCCTATATAATCCCTAGGCTAACCTAACTAACTAAATAATAATATAATAATGATAACATGACTTAATTAGCAGTTAAGATAGCCACAAGCTGAATATTCATAACCTGATGTACACTAATATTAATGGCGTAACATGCCCCACCTCTTCAAAGAAGCATTTTCCTCAATGCTAATCAAGTGTGGATTCTTTTAAATGAACTCCTCATCCTCCCATGTGGCATCTTTAACTAGTAAATTCTTCCATTGGATGAGATACTCAGTGAGAGTTATATTCCTCAACTTCTTTGTGCATGTTTAACAAATGCACTCTGGTTACAAAATGATTTTTCCTTCATCGAGCTTTGGTAGTACTATTTGAGTTGGAACATTATGCCCAATTACCTTCTTCAAACAAGAAATATGAAAAACTATATGTATCTTTGTTGTTGGTGGAAAATATAGCTTGTAGGCAACACTACTGATCTTTCGCATGATTTAGTATGGACCATAATACCTTGGATACAACTTATTATTCTTTTTTTGTTGCTTCAGTGAGATTTTCTTATAAGACTACAATCTCAAGAAGACCCAATCCCCAACTTCAAACTTCTTTCACTACGATGTTGGTTTTCCTACTATTTCATTCAATTTTGTGTCATGGCTAAATTCTCCTTGAGTCGTGAAAGTACCTGTTGTTGATTAAGCAAGCGGTCCTCTATTTCCTGAACTCTTGGTGACACCTTTAATGATGATGTGATGCAAGGAGGATTATATCCATAAATTTCCAAAAATGGAGACATTTTTTATGAGCTATGAAAATAAGTGTTATACCACCATTCTATGAGTGGTATCCAATCTACCCATTAAGACTGTTTAGTGAAACAATGTAGATATCCTACCAAACACTTATTAGCAACCTCAGTTTTTCCATCTGATTGAGGGTGGTATGAAGAGATATGAGCCAATTGAGTACCCAAACATGAGAATAAATATTTCCAAAAGTGACTAGTAAAGATAGGATCATGATCACTAACAATAACCTTAGGTGTACCATGTAGCTTTTGGATATTCTCCAAAAAAAAATTCCACTGCATTTGAAGTCAAAGGATGTGATAATGTAATGAAATGTGCATATTTAGTGAGGTAATCAATTACTACCATGATGATATTATGACCTTTAGATTTTGGAATCCCTGTGATGAAGTCCATGGATACCTCTTCCCAATGTTGGTTAGGAATAGATAAGGGCTGCAAGAGCCCTGGTGTCTTAATTGTCTCCCCTTTATTTCTTTGGAAAACCAAACATTCAGCCACAAATTTTTGCACATCACCTTTAAGCCCTTCCCAAAAAAAATCTTGCTTGATGTAATGATATGTCTTCAAAAATATTGAATGACCACCAACTAGAGACTCGTGTAGTTCTATGAGAATCTTGTGTTTAAGAGTGGAATTCTTGCAGAGATACAAACGCTCTTTATACCAAAGAGTATATCCCTTCCAACAAAACTTATTTGAACTACTAGGATCAATTTTTAATTATTGGATGAGATTACTTGTCGCAACATCATTTTTCCACTCTGCTTTGGCTTCTTCCACCCAATTTTCCTATAATATTGAAAGGGCACACAATAAGGCTTCATCTTTCTCATCCTTCCTATAAAGTGCATCTGCCACAATATTTTCCTTCTCTTTCTTATATACAATCTCAAAGTCATATCCTAACATCTTAGTGACACACTTTTTTTTCTCTTTAGAAGATAATATTTGTTCCAAAAAATATTTTTGGCTATCATGATTTTTCTTAACCTTGAAGTGTCTACCCATTAGATAAGGCCTCCATTTTTTAATTGCGTGAAGGATCACTAGCATTTCCTTCTCATAACTAGGTTTGAGTTGATTCTTACCCTTTAATTTATGACTCTCAAAATCAATTGGTTGATCTTCTTTCATGAGAACTGCTCCTATCCCATTTCCAGAAGCATCACATTCCACAATGAATTCCTTGGTGAAATCAGGAGTATAAAGCACTAGATTTGTACACATGGCCTCCTTCAATCTCTCAAATGTTGCATTAGCAGACTCATTCCAATGAAAAGAATCCTTCTTCAATAGAGTGGCGAGGGGTGCTACTATACGACCATAATTCTTCACAAATATTCTATAGTACCCTCTCAATCCCAAGAAACCCCTCAGTTTCTTAATGGTTTTTGGAATAGGCCATTCCATGATAGCCTTAATTTTGTTAGGGTCCACCTCTACTCCATGTGAAACTATGTGTCCCAAATACTCCACCTCCTTAAGACCAAAAGTACACTTGGATGGCTTAGCATAGAGTTGATGATCTTTGAGTATTTGTAATGCTTTATCTACATGCTACAAATTTTCTTCCCAAATCTTTCTATAAATCAATATATCATCAAAGAACACTAACACAAACTTTCTCAAGAACTTCTTGAAAATGGAATTCATCAAACTTTGGAATGTAGATGGTGCATTGGTAAGACCAAATGAAATCACCAAAAATTCATAATGTCCCTCATGAGTTTGAAATTTTGTCTTACAAATATCTTCCTCCTTAATCTAAATTTGGTGATAACCAGATCTAAGATCTAACTTGGTAAAATACATAGCTCCATTCAATTCATCTATAAAATCATCAATAAATAGAATAGGAAACTTATCTTTAATGGTGTACATGTTGAGCACTCTATAATCTGGACACATGCGCCAAGTTTCATCCTTCTTACATACCATCACCATAGGTGAGGAGTAAGCACTTTGGCTATGCCTGATAATTCCTACCTCTAGCATCTCCTAAAAAATATTTTTCTATCACCATTTTTTATGTGTGGGTACTTGTAAGGCCTGATGTTCGATGGTTGGCTCCTTGGAACTAGTTGTATGGCATGATCATGATCCCTCTTAGGAGGAAGTCCTTTAGGCATATCTCTAAGAACCACTGAGTGATGATCAATTATTTCTTGTAAATATGGATGAGTATGAGCATTAGATTGAGAGACTTCTAATGAACATAGTTCGGCCACAAATCCATCCACTCCTTTCTTAATAAACTTTTGCATTTGATGAGAGCTTACCATCTATGGGGAGATTTCCTTCAACCCCCTCAGCTCTACTACCTTTCCTTCTGATTGAAATCTCATGAATACTTCTTGGAAGTTCATCTCAATTTTTTCCAATGTAGTAAGCCATTGTACTCCCAAAACAATATATGTTGCACCCATGGATATCGTATACATTGGGGTATCAAGTTGATAATCTCCCATAGATAATTCAATGCTATGAAACTTCCTAGAACAACTAATTGTACCACCATCTGCAATCAAAACCTAAAACTCTAGAGCTAGATATATAAAATAATTTAGAAGAGTATCCAACTTTTTGTTGATGAAATTATGAGTACTACTTGAGTCGTCAACACTGTTACTTTCCGCTTCTTTAAGAAACCCACTACCTTGAGAGTGCATGAAAATAAATTATTGGTTGAGAATCATGTGATTCCTCATTTGAATCCCTTTCATCCTCTAAGATGGGTTCCTCCTCTTCTTCCCCACTTGGACCTTCAATATAGAACAATTTATTTTCACTACATTTATGTCCTTGACTATATTTGCTATCACAATTGAAACACAACCCTTTTGCTCTTTTCTCCTCAATTTGTTGTGGGGTCAACTTAGTAGGTTGAGGAAGAGAAGGTGTTGAATATGCTTTCTCTCTTTTCATATTAGTCCCTTGCTTCTTAGGAATCAAATACTTCTCCTCTACCCTACGTGCTAAGATAAAAGACTCATTTATAGAGCTAGGAATAAACATGTGTACCTCATGTTGAATGTGATCCTTGAGACCACCAAAGAATAAATCATTCAATTTCTCTTGTGTAATTGTATCCACTGTTAAGGATGGATTTTGGAATTATTGAAAATAATCCTTAACTGACCCTATTTGTTGAAGTTTAGCAAGCTAGATGAAGTTGTCTATCATACTATTGCTATATTGTGCTTGGAGTTCCTCCATAAAAATTAACCATGAGATGGTGAGACCCTTTTTCCTTCAATGAGAACAAATCCAATGATACAAAATGAATTTATTTGGTTCTAGATATAGGGAAGCCATCATGACCTTTTTTCCATTTGAGATTCGATGTACTTCAAAAAAAATCTCCATTTGGTTTATCCATGTTAGAGGATCCTTGCCATCAAACTTGCGCATATCCACCTTTGGAAACAAATTCCTAGATCCCATAGGAGTATTAAAATTTGTGTCAATATTAGTTGACCTAGAAGTTTCACCTTGGTTGCTTGAGAACTCCTTTCTTGGTTCATTCATATAAGCGCTTAACATGCTTTGTATATCTGATATATCTCCTCTTATTTCACACATCCATTTTCATTGAGGAAATGTCTTCCTTGACCTTACTAATTTAATCATTAGGATTAATATCCTCTATTGTTAACCCATCCTTATTAGGACTCTTCCTCGGTGTGACAACATTCTTTTTTCCCCTTGTTGTAGGCCCCATCATGATGGGAACCAATAATTTTGAAATAAATCACACAAATGAAACTTAACTTCTATGAAATTTGTACTATAACTTACTAAGGCCAAAATACCTCTCACCTATAAAGTTCTCCAAGAAATAAGAATATTTTCATCCTTGAGAGCGATATTTGTGGAAACCCTAATTTTGTAATAACTCATTTATACTGCAATTTCTCAAAAAATTTGATTGTAGGCGCCTTTAGTATTTCTTTAAAAACCCAAAAAAAAAGGCTCCAATTCAGCAAGATGTGAGAGATATGCAAATTCCAAATAAATTGTGTAGAAACCCTAATTATGCAATAATTCACTCAATTCTCCTCCAATTCCTCTAAAATATGGATTGTAGTTTCTATTGACACCAAAATTTGGCGAGGTAACAGTGTCTTATGGGAAACTTAGTTTATGGGGGACCTTTTGTGCTAAACTGAGTGACCTCTGAGTTTTTAGAGAAGTCGGCTTCTTCTATAATGGGGGCTTGGAAAGGGAAACGGAAACAAATATAATAAAATAAAGTCTAACCGAAGGTGATGCGCCAAGACTTAATGATAGGCACGATAAATCATAGATTTAAGGGCCTGAATGGTGTTTGTAGTGTTCCAAAACATTAGAAACTAAAGATTACAGCATAGACAATCCATTCATTGACATAAAATAATATTGCATACATTCCTATTGCCAAGAAGAGTCATTAGACATGATCTAGGTCAGCAAATTTGCATTCAACATATATAGAAGTCCTTAAATGGAATGTCCAGACAATAAAAAGCACAGTTTACAGTTTGATCAAATAGCATGAAAAAAATAGAAAGGCCAAACAATTGGCACAGTCTAAGAGTTTTTGCAATAAAATAAAACAATAATAAAAGCCTGGCATCTTTTACTAAAACCAACATTTTCTTCAAATTTCAGATCCTTTTCTCATAATAGAGAAAAATATATATAGCAGGAAAAATCCCCACCGCTTCAGAGAGCAACAACAAAAAATATTTCGCAATCCCCTAGCAATGATGCAAGAATCAAAATATTCCCAAAACCACTTCAACAAAATTGATTTGGAACCAAGTATCTGGTCACTCTAGGCACAGGTACATCCTCTGCAAATGATGGTGGTGGTCCCGACAAGGCCTAATCAGACAAGTGGCATCATCCTATGCGAATGATGATGAGACACAATGGCCAATAGTGTCATTAGGCTCGTCTGGCCTGTCGCCCGAATATGAGATTCACTGGCTAGGCACGTGGCAGCCTTTCACTGCCTGTATGAACCTCTCTCCTTTGCCACTGAAGGATTGCATTAATGCTACACATGTCAAATGGGTGGAGCACTTTGTCAATAAAGGAGGGAACAATCACCAGTCGGGCGCAAAAGAGACGCGTGACAGTATTTCGCTGCCCACGGTTGTTACTTCATCTCCCTACTAAAATATTTTCCAATAGCAGACACATAGCAAGAATGCACCATAGACAGCAACTGTGGGGCCTGCCAATTTTTTTTGGGAATAAGGGCTTTGTGGCACCCGAGCGGAGCCTGATGAGACAACAAGAAAGCAGGATCAAAAGAATCTTGCAACCGCAACACATGGAAGCATAGCAGAGCTTTCTGGGATGCGAAAGGAATGTTGAGACTCAGAGTTGTGAGGAGTAGACACATGGAGTGGGAGAGCAGAAGCTAGATAAAAGGCCGAGTTAACTACTTGCGATGCACGAGCTGAAGCATAGAGGAAAATACACCCAAAGGGAGCTAGTTAAATATTTATTAACAGCTTTTGGCGACTATCAAGGGCGTTTCGACCAAGGAATGGAGAACCCAAAATTTCTCTGGTTTTCAAGCCAAAGTGCCATTTCATTTAGAAAATGGAGTTAGAGATTGGAAAGAGCCACTTGTAGAGGTGACCATTCATCCTTAGATGGCTTCACCATATTGCGCAAATTTTCCTATGCTCCACTTAGATCAATAGTTTCTTTGTGAGGCAGCGTATTGGGTAAATCGACCCCTACTTCATAATGAAATAGTAGTTGTGCAAGAAGATGAATCACTCCCTCAATGTCAGTCATCGTGGGAGGATGACTGAAATCCCTGAAAGCCTCTGGATTTTTTCCTTCTCTTCTATCTTTTCTGCAATCTACTCGATCGTGGCAATAGAGCCATCTTCAAGGAATGGGGATGGAAAACCCATCCCATTTAACTCAGAGAAACTCCCCTATATGCTATCCAGTTTCCTACTTAAAATAGTTGTGGTTGCTTTAGTGCATTGGAAGGCGGAGTGGCAATGGATGAACTTATTTGTCGTTTGAGCAGCAACATCCCGATCTTCAATACCCTCTCTGGAGAGGTTTTCATTAGAGACTGAGTATAGCCTGGTGAGCAGATCTTTTGCTTCCAGAACCTTCTCCAAGATGAACCGTGGGAACTGCTCAATTGTATCATGAGCCTCCTGGCTCAACTTTGATGCCTTGGCAATGAATCAGAGGGTAGGCTGTAGTGTTAGGCAAAAGGCTTTAATCTTTTCCCAGTGAGAGATGTACAACTTCCTAACCAACGGAATGATGTCTGGATGTGTAGGGGGAGATAGGAGAGAGCTTTTAAGAGAAGCAATCTCTACATCTTTTGAAATAATGGCCTTATCCAATTTGGCCCTTTTCTTTTTCTCAGATGCTAGCTTTTCCACAGACCTGCTCATTTATTTATTCCAATTCTCCTTGGCTCAGGAGTGATTTGCTAAGTGTATGTATAGAGAAGGCTTTGTCTCTTAGATTTCTTCTTCTATTTGAGCCTTTAGGCCCTTAAATTCAGCCTCTTTTTCTTGTATTTTTTGCTCATATTGAGCCTGTTGGTGCTCCAAAGCTTCATTCCTCTATGCCATTCCTTGACTATACTCAAGGCGAAGTCGCTCTAGCTCTTCATGCTTCAATCATAGATTTTGTTCTGTCTCCTAATTCTTAGACTGTAGCTCTTTTATCATGGTAGGGTCAATAGCCTGAGTCTTCACAAGTTCACCCTAAAGACTGTTCCTCTCATCCTCTGCTGTCAGCGGCCTTTCTATCATACATGCAACATCCGCCTCCAAAGATTTCTCTTTTTTCTCCAAAAAACTAACCCTCTCCCTTACTGCTTTAAGATGTCCATCCTTCTTTTTTAGCTGGCATCTAGTTTTAAGGAAGTCAGAGGTGACTACCCGTTGTGTTTCCTCCATGATTTAAACCTTATCCTGCGGTCAGGCCACCTTCATGTCAAGCCCTACCGCATATATCTCATAATCTTATGGGTGCATTCCCCTTGAGGCTTGGTTACTCTTGGATACATGGTTGCAAACTTCAATTCCTATCGGGCCTCATCATAAAGAGTTTGTATTTTTGGCTCAGCTGAAGCACTGTCATCTTTTTCCTTGCACTTTCGTATTCTACTTATGCATGCCTCCTTTCCGTAATCAATCTATGCTATAAATTCGGCTAGCAACAAAACTAGTCCGCCTACAAAAGGAGCACTAGAAGGTAGGGCATAGGGATAGGTAATCCTAATAGGCATGGACATTTGTTTCTTCTAGAGAGTGACGGTTTGCGGGGAGAAGTGGGGCACGTTCCAAAGCTTGGTTTGAGGCCCAACAAACGGGCTAGTCACTTGTAATGACTGAATCAATGAATCAGCTATAGGACTCATAGGTTGGGATGGTGGAGGAGTTGTCAATATGGTGTCAACCTATTGCGATGGAAGAGGGTCTGCAGTAATAGCGAAAGAAGGCATACCTGCAAGGGTACATTTTTGGAAAGTGAGGCAAGGAGAGCTTGAGCGGTAGCAAAGGGTGTAAGGGTCCATGGAGGAGTAAGGCCGAGTGGAGTGGTCTACGAAAATTCTCCAATAATGCTCTTTGTGTGCTGCTATTTTGTGGGTGGGGTCTCCTGAGTGTCGGCAGTTATTTCTGTTTGTTGTAGTGATAACCTGGTTGGCTTAGCGACCCAAGTGAGTGTATGCGAGGCCCTTGATATATTAAAGTGCACATTCTTGGCCACATAGGCGAGTTTTCCGAGGCCTTTCTCCTTCAACGCAGAGGATGCCGATGTTGCTGCTTCCTCTTCCTGCTCTTTGGATTTGTCCCCTGGGTCCCCACTCTTATTAATACTAGAGCTCGGGCTAGGGTGGCCCTCCTTCCACCATCTTTCAAATTCCTTGTCATCCTTTAGACTATCATAAGGGGCATCCAATTGCCCTGTCTCTTGGCGATACTTCCAGAAAGCTTCTATTTTTTCAGCAGCCCACTCCTCATCATTCTTCAACTTATTATACATGGCGCGTCCAATGTGGACACTATCTTTGGCCACCACCATAGCAAGGTAGAACTTATGCCATGTCCCTCTAGTATCTTGTGTAGGAATATGCACCAATTCAACAAAATTTTCATCCTTGTCTGCCTGCAGATTACACCACTTCTCCCAGTAAGGGTGAGGAACATGCGTAACCTTCATGTACGGATCTGGCAAGTCATTGAAAGGGTTATAATACCACTTGTCATTTACCAGCACCAACCCTAAATAAGCCATTTTATCCTCCAATAACTGGTCTGATTGTTTCTTTAACAGAGTCACTGACTTAAAATTCTTCAAACAAGAGAAGAATCCCTTTTTCTTGACACTTTTGCTACTGCAAAAGGTAAAATCAATGATACACACCTGTCTATACATTTCCAGTGTGAGCACCCTATTTTTGGCACTGGCTAGGAGAAGGAAAGGTTGACCAGTGAAGCCCCGCATCCAGAGAATCATGAAATATGTTCCTAAGAACTAGTCACAAGTGGGAGTGAAACTCTACATATATCTGGTCTTATCCCTGTCGAGCTGGATTATGTCACCTTCTCTAATTAAATCATGCAAGACTGGAGTTATGAAATAGTCTGAAAATGCATAATAATCATATGATACGGAAAGAAAAGGTGTCCACGTGGACACTGGCTTCCTCTTACCCTATTCATCAAAATTTGATAATTCAAAATACCGAGCGAAGAAATCAGGGTTTTGATGTAGAAACATGTGAACTAGGAAAGAAAGAAATCTAAACTTTCCCTCTACCGGGTAATTCTTTGTTTGCCATATCATTTCATCTACCATGAACTCAACAAAATCATACTAGAAGGTATCATGCTGCTTACAGAATTGGAAGGCCGGCCCCGGTTGAAAAGTTTCCACCATCTCATTGGAGTCTCAACCGCACACAAAGGATAGCATGGACATGGCATCCTGCAAATCCTCGTGTAATGAACCGTGCAGCAACAAAATACTTGGTAGTTTAGAACCTAAGATTATTTTCTTACCAGTCTCCTTCAACAAGAACTCTGAGTTCTTTTTTATCGCCCTCCATGTTTTTTCTCCTTTGCTAGGGTAAAAGGACTCAATATTCTCTCTTCTTTTACTTGGGTCTGGGATGCATAGCATATGCCAAATGTCCTATGGGGTGATGTGAACCCTTAAGTTTTGGATCTCGATATAGTGGGTGTTAGGGTTATAACGTTGGATGGCAGTGTCAACTATCTTCGGGCAGTAGTGCACCAGCGGGACTATGTATTATGGAAGACCATTGTACCAAATTTTTATTGTTGTATATTTTTCTACCTTTGGTGCCGTCAACCTTGCGCAGGCTGCTTCTCTTAAGGACTTAGGTTTTTTTGCGAGTCATGGATCATAGATATTATCCCATTTTTTCTCAACCCTTTTCTTGTTTTTGCAATCCTTGGGCCTTTTCAGTTCTTCTATATACGCCCTCTTTGGCTTGCTTGTTATACTAGGCGTAGCATATGCCAAATCCTCATAAACATATACATCCTCTAACGACCGTATGGCTATAAACAACTCTTGGCTAATTTCCTCCTGCATATGCTGAGATGAACTCTCCGACATTTTCTCTTTTTATGAAGACCTCTGTGAGTTCTAGACTCTGCAATCTTTCTCGGTTCGGTATATGCAAAAAAAAAAAAACTCTGCACCTTTAGCTTTGGCGTTTGTGAAAAGACTTTGAATTATTAATCCTTTTCATGCAATATTTGACTATCTTTCCTCAAGGTGGTAGATGAAAGCATGCCTTTTGCATTTAATTCGGCATGTACTGTTAATTTTTCAATTCGTGCAAAATGAACTACTTTCCATTTTGAGGCGGCAGGAGTTTATTATTGCATTCAGCAACCGTGTGATATGTTGTGATTCCCTTGAAACTTGAACCATAAATTTTCTTTCTAACCTTGCGTTAGTATGTGTTGGTAATTAATATCCTGGCTGGAATGATTACGCCAAAGCAAACAATCATGACCTGAAAAGATATGGATATTGTCTTGGGCTCTTGGAAATTCCTGTGAGATGACACAATAGCCCAGAACCATGCGGCTTACTATCGATGAGTGCCACCTTTTTAAAGCTAATTAATTAGCTCCTATTAATCTAGCACACATTGAACCATACCTCTGTAGATGCAACTGGCCCAAAAATGTGAGCAAACGTAGGCACGCCTTTCAAGTTGGCATCTAGCTATCATCACGTTTTCTTGAAATGGATTAGCATACCTCTTGTCATTTTTTCTATAAATAGGCTGTTAAGTAGTGAGGAAATCATACTTAGCATTTGAGTAGTGATAGGTTGTTAGCAGAGTTTTAAGCAAGTTTTCTCATAGGCTAGGTGATAGGTAAATTCAGTATTGGCTAAAAGGTATAAGCATAGTGTCAGAATCATGGATACTCCTATTCGTCTAACCTCTTATAAGTCACATACAGTGTTTCTAGGGGAGGTTTCTACTAGGCGGCTAAAAAGAATGACTAAGAATAAGCATTTCTTGGTCTTGGTAGCCATAAAATGGGTTTTAGGTAAGGACTGCATAGAATATGAAGACAAGTATCATGTGAATACTAATATATGTTCCCACTTCATAGCATCTATGTTAGACATTGGCATCCTGAGGCCTTTCATCCTAAAGCTAGTCAAGGAAATGTTTCCCAGAAAGTACCTCAATGGCCTTGGTGAAGTTGTTGCTCATGTTGAATATGGGGTAGGTCTTCCATGAGCCAGTGACCTCCGTCGCTATATCGAGGAAGAAGTGGTAGTTGTATGGTTGTCATTTCTCAGTGGATTCTTCCTTCAAACACGCGACGAGCATCAACAGAGGGTTACCCAGGCCTTGCACTTCCTGTTCCATAATTACAACGTGATACCATTCTACGACGTAGATTGGTATACTGACTTCAGGAACCTAGTGCTTCCCCTGCCAATGGTGGCTGTGCCGAACGATGTTGCTTCTGTTGCCGAAGAACCTACTGACAAGGAAGAGGTAGATGTTGCCATTAATGTGTCAATTGCTACCTCCTGTGCCCTTGGATGAAAACCCTCTCTACTCCTAAAAATGCCTCTCAATTTTCTTTATTTCCTGTTGTTACATAGACCACCTATCCTACAGTTTTGTATATAAGCCTAAAAAAGGCTATCATTTTTGCATACATAAAAGAATAGCTTGAATAGTCGCATACTTTTTGGATTATGGCTTCCCCAGCCTTTTTCCAATGTAAAAACCAAAGAATAAATATAAATAGATATATATCTTTATATAAAAAATCCATGGCTCTTTCTTTCATTTTGTATTTCAATTTTATGGGCTCTTTTATAGCATATGTGTTTATTTCTTTGCACATGGGTATGTTTTATGTAAAGCAATCCTGCTAATCTACCCTCCATAATAATGGGTTACTTCCGCAGAAGCACAAACAAATTTCAAAAAAGACCAGCCAAAGAAAGGGAAATAAAATAAAAGCACTATTCACATATGTATAAAAATAGAACTCAGCACCTAATGGAATAGCTTAAGATGAATCCCATTAACCAGGATTCCTAAGGGTTCCTATTCCATATTTTCTAACTCGAAAGCGTTATGCTCCTTGTACCAAATGATTTTAAAGGGACCCTCCCATAGGCTATCAAATTTACCATGCTAACCTGGCTTAGCAGCCCTTTTATCATATTTTAGTAATAAGTCTTCGCATTTTAGGCCTTGGTCGGAAGCCTTCTTGTCAAACCATCACTTGACCACTTGTTGACGGTTTGTCATGGCTATTAGGGAATTCTCCCTTTTTTCCTATACTTCTAATAGTTCAGCAAGTTGAACTTCCATGGTGCCTTTTTGTTCTATCTCGAGGGATTTCAACAATTGGAGTATCAGAATTTTCATAGATATAGGTAACAGCGCCTCTTTCCCGTATACCAAGTCATAAGGTAAAGTCTTAAGGACTTGCTTAGGAGTTATGCAGTTTTCCCAGAGCATTGCTCAGAGGTTTTTATGCCATTCCCTCTGGTGCTCTGAACCAATTCTTCTAAGGAGCTGGAATAGGCTCTTGTTTATTGACTCCACTAGGTCGTTTCCCTGTGGGTAATAATTTGATGATGTCTTAAGGAATATGCCATTCATTAATGCAAAGCGACATACCTTTGTGCCTAGGAAAGCTCTAGCATTATCAGAAATGATAGTTTTCATAGGACCGAACCTTGTCACCAGCTCTTCGAGGAAATATACAATCTTTGTTTCTATTGGGCTTTTAAGCGGAACAACCTCTGTCCATTTGGTGAAGTAATCTGTGGTGGTCAGAATCCACTTGTTTCTGGCACTAGAAGCTGGGTTAATCATCCTGATGAAGTCTAGGCCCCATTGCACAAATGGTTCATCTATCACTATGGGTTTGAGAAGCATTGTAGAATTCTTCCTTCTGTCAGTAAAGAACTAGAATTTTTTTCAAGATTTTACCAAAGAGTGCGAGTCATTAAAAAGTGTAGGCCAATAGTAACTATTGCACATGATTTTAATGGCAGTGGTCTTAGCAGAGAAGTGTCTTCCCACAACACTGTTGTGGAATGCGTCAAGAGCACTTTTCGCTTGCTCTGAAGTAACGCATCGAAGGAGAAGACCATTGAAATTTCTTTTGAAAAAGACTCCCTCTACTAGAGTACATCCGCAATTTTGCAGCCAATAGTATCTCCTTTTTTCGGATGAGAGACCTGTTGGATATGCTCCTGTCTGCATAAACCTCATTCTATTAGTCAGCCAACAACCCTCTGATTCTGGTTCATTTATCAGGACAAGCTCTGATTGCTCCCTTGTGGTAGGTGTCTCCTCATTCTATGCCATGTATTCGCACAGTCGTCTTCCTCTAATAGTTTTAGTAGGCTTGACCTCAATGTCATATTCAAGGATCTTAGTGATCCAATTAGCTCATTTTTCTATGATCTCCCCTTCCACGATATATTTGTGCACACTGGAATGTGCAACGTAAACAAACACCTTGTTGCAGGAAATTAGATGGCAGAAATTTTTAAGTCCCTTCACTATTGCAAAGGCCTTCCTTTCGACAAAATTATAATTCACCTCAAATTCCCTTAGGGTCCGAGAGTAGAACGCCACTAGATGTTCTCCTTTTCCTTCATCATCCTTTTGGGTTAGGACAGTAGCAATACTAGACTTGTTACTAAATGCATACATTATAAAATCCTTAGATTGATCTGGATTAACCTGTACCGGAGCTGTGGAAATAGCTTCCTTGACCTTTTCAAAGGCTTCCCAAGCTTCGGTCGTCCACTTGAATGTATGATCCTTCTTAAGCATCAAGGTGATCAACTTAATTATTCATGGAAAGTGAAAATAAACTTGCTAACAAAATTTACTTTGCCCAAGAAAGACTGAACACCTTTCTTTTTCACCAGAAGGAGAAGTTCCTTGATAGCTTTCACCCATTCAGGGTCGATTGAAACCCTTCCTTAGATACCACATGTCCTAACAATTTTCCTTGCGATACTCGAAATACGCATTTTTTTGGATTTAGGGAAACTCTGAAATCTTGGCACTTTTCAAAAACTAATTCTATGTGATCAAAATGATCATCCTTAGATTTAGAAAACACAGTAAGATCATCCAAATAAATTAGAATAAACTTATTGATTAGTTCGCTGAATATGATGTCCATAACTCACTGGAATGTTTCCCCTACATTGGATAAACCAAAAGGAATTTTAGCATATGCAAATGTTCCCTACTTTCTGGTGAACGTAGTCTTGTGTTGATCCTATTCCTTAACTCATACCTGATTGTAGCCGGAGAAACCATCCAGCAAAGAAAACATTTTAGATCCTGCAACCGTTTTTAATATTGACTCCATAGAAGGCAGCGGATAGTGGTCCTTCAGAGATGTTATGTTTAGGTCTCGGAAGTCCACACAAAAATGGCTATCTCCATTCTTTTTTCAAACCAGGACCAAATTAGATACCTAGGTACTATGCTCTATTGGGAAGACAATGTGTGACTCAATAAGCTTAGTTAACTCTTACACCATTAGCACTTCAATTTTAGAGTTTACTGGCCTTTATTTTTATCGGACTAGTTTTGCACCTTCTGTTAGCTCAATCGTGTGTTGAATGGTAGCAAGATCATACCCCTCCAGATCATCATAAAACTAGGCCACTACTCCATATTTTTCACAGAAATTGATGATTCTTTCTTTATCATGGTGTGAGACATTTTTCTTGACTCGAAGATTCCTACCATTTGAGACCCGAAGGTCCATGTAATCACTTTTGTCTGCTACGAACTTCCATTTATCATTTTGGGCATCATCACAATCAAATTTTTTTTTGAGAGTAACCAACCCTTTTGGAAGCTTGTTAGATTTGAGCTGCATAATTTGTCCTTCATAAGCTTCAGTAATCTTTGGTTGAAGCTGATCAACGAACTCCCCTGAGTGCTGGATAAACGAGGTGATGTGTTCATCACTTTCAAAAACTTGCCAACTCTGATCATTTTCAAGGATCATCGGTTAGACTAGTACTCGTAATACATGTTCGTTATGTATAAGGTCAGAGGCAGGATTAAACTGAGCACAATTGTGGCCATGCGATCTACATCACTATTTTGTCCTCGGGGAATAGTCTAAATATTGAAATATTCAAAACCATCAACCAGTTCCCAGACTCGGTGCCGATAGGATCTCATGTGGACATTCCTTTCTATGGAAACTCCTCGGACTTGGTTGACTACCAGTTCATAATATTTGAACACCATTAATTGCTTAATTCCCATTCATTCCACAAGGCTTAAACCTTAGACTAATCCTTCATATTCAGCCTCATTGTTTGAGCAGGAAAAATAAAAACGGAAAGACCTTGACAATTTTTCATTTTGTGGGCATATTAGATATATCCCTGCTTCAACACCCACTTTACTTCTTGCTTCATCAAATTACAACGTCCATAGCTCATTTTTTTGGCTACATTCAGACTCCTTGGCAACCTTTGGAAGCACTTGGTCTTCATCATAAATTACATAGGTTCCCAATCCTATAGCATGATAATTTTTGAAAGGATCATTGTCCATTTTTTCACTCAACATAGCATCTTCTTTGTCATTCCGGTCTCCGCTTACCTTTTCTTCCTCCAATAATTCAATGCAATACATTTCTTGCTTAGTGATAGAGGTATGCGCGACTTCAAAATTGATCATGGCTTCGTCTGCTACATGTTCAAAATGTAAAGCCTCTGATTCTATCTTCATTTTTGCATCGTGCTTGGTTCTAAGTATCAGATGTGACCAATCCAAGGATAGGTATTCACCCACCTTTGAAGTGAATTCTCAAGATAGACAGAGAACAAACATAGGAGGAACATCTATGATCATAGTGTCTTGCAACACTGTGATACTAGGGCAAGCAAATAGAGTAAAAGGAAGTGATTTGATTACACCTATGGTTTCAACTTTGTTCCCATCAAGCTACATTACCCCCCTTTTCATAGGTTCATAGCTGAGTCCTAAAGCTTCGGCTATTTGTTTAGGCATAACCGTGGTACTAGCGCTAGAATCAATCATAGCATTGTACAATAACTTATTTCCTATAATGAGAGTCAACAAGAAGGGTTGGGGTTTTAACTTATCCCTAACCTTAGTAGGGGATTCCTTTGTATTGTTTGTAAATACTTTAGCCGGCGGTATTTGATTGACAACCTCTACAATAGAAAAATGCTTTGTTGGCACTGTATTGACCTCTTCTTGAAGAGCCTTCTGTAATAGCGTCTTTTGCTCTATGATATCTAGAATTTCCCATAGAGATACATTAGCAGATGACTTCTTCAATTGTTCGACCACATTAAAAGGTGGCAAAATCAAAGGTTTTTGTTTCTTGGCTCTTGGTGTAATAATTTTCTTTTGTGGTTGGGATGGTGGCGAGGCGGTAGAAGTACCAGGAATTCGATCAAAAACACCTTTGAGTTGCATGCTGGCTAGATGCAAAATAAAAGAATCACTGGTAAATCTCCTCTTTGAGTGCATGTTATAATCATATTGCACTTGCAGTGTCTTGGGTATGAACACGTCATTAGCAAACACTGTTTCTTCTTCCTCCATCTAGGAGAAAAGCGTGTGATCAAGAGCACTATCGGATTCTTGTTCTAAAGAAATTCCTTGCATTTGCGCAATAAGAACCACACTCTCCATTTGTGGTGAGGCATATATATAACCCCTATGATCTGTTGTCGTGCCTTGGCTGCATTGCTCTGCCACCTTTTGTTGCAATTTTTCACAGAGACAGTTTCGAGGCATATGTGCATCGCTGCAAGGGAAACACCACTAATTGATATCATTAATAAGGTTGTTTTGCCCTATGGTTAATTCTCTACTCGAGCTTGGTGACCTGCTCGTCAGTGGAGTAGGCACCGACACCATTTGGTTTGTGGTTAGAGTTGGTGGATTAGTGTGAGGCATGCCTTGGTACTGATTATGCTAATATGAGGACCACCTGCCTTGATAGTTTTGATATGCAGGCTTCAGAGGTGTTTATTGGTTTCACTTAAGATTGGTTATATCATTTGCTATAGTTCGCAACATCTCTTTGAAGTCGGTCATTTCATCCTTGGAAGAACCTGATGTAGAGGCCACATTTTGTCAGGTTGCCGCATATGTGTACATTGACTGGGCAGTTGCGGGTGTGCTAGTTGACGCAACCTCTTGCGCAGGGATCGATATTTTAGGAAATATTGGCATAATAGGTTGAGGAGGCAATTTTTTGTAATCTATTAAATGATTCTCGGCTTTGACAGCGACACCATAAGCATCTAGTAGAGTAGCTCCTTCCAAAGACTTGATCATCACAGAAATGTCAGAATTGATGGACTTTAGATAAAATATGAATGTGAACTCGGGAGTTAGGCGTATAGTAACAGGAATTCTCTGCCAATTGGTGTGAAATCGAGCATTAAAGTCCATCAGAGCCTCCTAGGGAGCTCTTTTTATGACAGATAGTTGATAATATAGTGAAGAACAATCTTCATCATTTGAGAACCTCTCATAGAACAGATCTCTGAGCTCGTCCCAGGTGCGAATAGTATTAGGTGATAGTGATCGGTACCAATCCAGTGCTTTTCCTTTAAAAGATGTGGCAAGAAGCCTCAGAGATACATTCTGTGTTGTAATCCCATGTACCAGACACATCTACCACATCCTGTAAATGTTCTACTGGTGTTCTTGAGCCATCTCTGGTAAACTTGGGTATAGCTTTCATAGCCGAAACTAGGATAGTGCCGCAGACAGCAGGTACTATCGAGGCTATTAAGGGACTTCCAGCATCCCATGCCATGTAATTTTAGTTGGTGGCCAACAACATGGTGAGAGGAATGGGTGGCAAGAATGGAACGGTTACCAACTGATTTGCGACTCGCACTGTTCCTAGTGGGGGTACTATTAAACTGGGGTTGCCTGTGCTTTGGGATCTAGTTATAGGCCGATGGCTCATACACCATTCTAAAACGCAAATTCATTTAAGCTCGTTCCCACCAGGTGTGCCAAAAAAATAACAAACTGTTGATGCCAAAATTTGATGAGGTAACAGTGTCTTATGGGAAACTCAGTTTATGGGGGACCTTTTGTGCTAAACTGAGTGACCTTCCAGTTTTTAGAGAAGTCAACTTCTTCTATAATGGGGGCTTGGAAAGGGAAACAAAAATAGATATAATAAAATAAAGTCTAACCTAAGGTGATGCACCAAGACTTAATGATAGGCATGATAAATCATAGATTTAAGGGCCTGGATGGTGTTTGTAGTGTTCCAAAACATTAGAAACTAAAGATTATAGCATAGACAATCCATTCATTGACATAAAATAATATTGCATACATTCCTACTGCCAAGAAGAGTCATTAGACATGATCTAGGTCAGAAAAATTGCATTCAACATATATAGAAGTTCTTAAATGGAATGTCCAGACAATAAAAAGCACAGTTTACAGTTTGATCAAATAGCATGAAAAAAAAATAGAAAGACCGAACAATTGGCACAGTCTGAGAGTTTTTGGAATAAAATAAAATAGCAATAAAGGTCTGGCGGCTTTTAATAAAACCAACGTTTTATTAAAATTCCAGATCCTTTTCTCATAACAGAGAAAAGTATATATAGCAGGAAAAATCCCCACCGCGTCGGAGAGCGGCAATAGAAAAGATTTCACAATCCCCTGGCAATGATGCAAGAATCAAAATATTCTCAAAACTGTTGCAACAGAATCAATTTGGAACCAAGTATCTGGTCACTCCAAGCATAGGTGCACCCTCTGCAAATGATGGCGGTGGTCCCGGTAAGGCCTAATCAAACAAGTTTCATCATCTTGTGCGAATGATGATGACACACAATGGCCAATAGCATCATTAGGCTCGTCTAGCCTGTCACCCAAATATGAGATCTGCTGGCTAGGCACGTGGTACCCTTTCGCTACCCATATGACCCTCTCTCCTTCTCCACTGAAGGCTTGCATTAATACTACACATATCGAATGGGTGGAGCACTTCGTAAATAAAGGAGGGAATGATCATTAGCCGAGCACAAAAGAGACGCATGGCAGTATTTCATTGCCCGCGGTTGTTACTTCATCTCCCTACTAAAAGATTTGTGAATAGAAGACACGTAGCAAGAGTGCACTGCAGATAGCAACTATGGGGCCCACCAAAACTTTTTGGGAATAAGGGCTTCGTGGCACCCAAGCAGAGCCCGATGAGACAACAAGAAAGCATGATCAAAAGAATCTTGCAGTCGCAACATGTGGAAGCATAGCAGAGCTTTCTGGGATACGAAAGGAATGTTGAGACTTGGAGTTGCGAGGAGTAGACACATGGAGCGAGAGAGTAGAACCTAGATAAAAGGCCGAGTTAACTACTTGCGATGCACGAGCCGAAGCATAGAGGAAAATACACCCAAAGGGAGCTAGTTAAGTATTTATTAACAATTTCTTTAATATGGTCTTCAAAAACCTTTTAAAATTCAAAATTTTCTTTTTTCCAAAATATGAAAAATATGCTCTTCCCAATATTGAGAAAAAACATTGCCTCTATGGTGCTAAGATCATTCTTTGATACCACTTGTAATGAAACAACTTGCACAATAGAAGATGATGATATGAAATATGTTGCAAATACTTGATAATAACAAGCCACTTTGAGGGGGAAAACCTTCAAATATCTCCAATGAGAACACAATTCACAATATGATGATGAAATAAGACTCACAACCTCATATATATACCTATTTATGCCTAGGATATCACCTAGGCCAACTTACACACCCATATATACACCCTAAGCTGACCTAACTAACTAAATAATAATATAATAAGGATAACATGACTTAATTAGGAGTTAAGATAGCCACAAGTTGACTATTCATAACCTGATGTCACCAATATTAAGGGTGTAGCATGCCATCCCCCATTACTTGTCAAAGGGGGAGAAAGTGTGCATGTCTTAAGGATGACCATTTTTTATTGATTTCAAAGGGGGAGAGATTGTGCAAATTCTCAAGTAATTGTGCAAGTGGGAGAATGTTGAGCAAGGTATGTCAAAGGGGGAGTTGTGGTGCATAATTTGTTTTATTAAAATTGGTACAAAGCAGTGAAATGGTTCAATTGGTGCATAACATAAATTGGAGCATCTATAATTGGTATCAAACCATTTTTGTTTGATAGGGTTGTTTGAGCATTTGGTTTTTCCATCAATGACAAAGGGGAGATTGTTGGCATATTGTTGTCATTGATGTCAAAAGGGGATATTTGAGTGGTATCCTATGAGGGGTATTGTTGGCATGATGTCAAAAGGTGTTCTTGATATCATGGAGCTCGGTGGATCAAATTTTGGCATGTGTTTGCAAAAGTTTCAAAGTTGCTCAGAATGTTGCAATGTTGTCATGACATTGTAGAGGTTGCTTCTTGATGTATGAGGAGGAAACTAAGGCCATATTAGTTATGGGTTTTTCCAAAGGATTCATTTGATGTGGTCCGCATGATCAGTGTAGGTGGAAATAGCTCATAAAAGATTTAATTATGCCTTCTGGTCTAATTAGGGTTTGATAGATAAACCCTAGGTCTTACAGTCATGGTGATGAATAATGCTTATATTTTGAAGCTGACTATTTATAGGTGGTTACCAGTTACCTAAATTATCACTTAATCCATTAAGTTCATTGTGTGACTGGCCCCCTTGTCCTAGCACTTTCAGTTGTCGATTTGTGTGCATAGCAACAACCTTTCACATTGTTGTTTGTCTTCACCATGACCAGGTCCTAACCGTGACGTATAATGGGTTCTCATAAAAATCCAACAACACACATTATTTGTAGAAGATCTAATGACTATTGCATCATTCCTTTGCATTGCAATTTAAAGATTATCTCGATGGATACCTCATGTGATATGTGATGAAGTTTGATCAACGACAATGATCAAACTTGTTAGATTAGACGGTTCTCGCTAGCCCACGACTTGTGTGGTGGGGTCCCTGGCTGGCCCTATGAGATTATGGGCTAAGGACACATGTACAATGGGACTAGAGAAATGATAGGCTCTGATAGTGGAATATGATATCATCAAATACATGTGGTGAGATATCACACTCTCACTTCAAATCGTTGTTGTGAAGCAAGAAGTAGGTAGGACTTGTGTGATATGTGATGTTAGTGGAGAGTGACATCAATGGTGGATAGGTGGAAACTACCCACTATCCTGTTGAAGACCTAGTGGGTCCCTAGCTCAACCTTGCGGGATCACAGTCTGATGACATGTGTGCACAAGGATAGATGGAAAAGTAAGATTGCATCGTGAAGGCTGTTCACATTACAGTTTGCTAACCTCGTGTGCTATACAGTTTGGTGATGTGCGATGAAACAATTTGGTGGGTCCCCAGTCTATATTCACGATGCAGAAGTAAGGTGGAAAAGTGTCCTAATGGATATGTGATGAAGAACGATTACATCACAATGTTTATTCACATTGTTGTTGTGAATAAAAAGGTTTCATGTATTGCTACGATATGCGACGGTGTAGATCAACGATGTTAGTTAAAAGAGAATCATCTAATGATGATTTTTTAAAGTTATGATGATAAATGGAGAATGGTTGATCATGGCATGAAGACATAAAATCAATGACCCAAATTCAAAGATAGAGATCTCAAATGACTGTGATAGTGTGAACATGGGCTTTGACTGGAAATTGACTCTATGCATGAATTTAATTGGTCCAACTACACCACCGACCAATGTAAATGAAGATTTGATTTGCAAAACAATGACACGGACATCAACAATGACTGGGATCATAATTGAATCACATAATTAGGAGAATGCACTAAATGCATATCAAAACTTAGGGTTTTACAATGAGCTATATTTGGAAAATTCACTAAATCCAAATTTGATGAATGTGTGAGGCTCAATGCAGAGGTAGTTTGTTGAAGAAGATAACATGTAAACCCTAAAATAAGATCTATGCGTGTGTGTGAATCTTGAGGCAATCACTGCAAGTTAGTGAAAGAGATACAAAAACTGAAAATCAAAATGTTGGAAAAAAGTGTGTAGTAAGTTGTAGCTGAGGAGATAGTGCATATTGCATAAAGTATTTTGAGTTTTTTGAGGTAGACAAAGAATGCACTTAAAGAAAAGGGAGAGAACTACAGAGTGTGTGCATGGTCCTTTGAGGTGGACATAGAATGCACTAATAGATAAGGGAAGAAACATAACATAATAGAGAGGTGTAGAGAAAAGAAGTGTGTTGCAAAGGAAATAATAGAAGTTTGAGCAATTGAAAATTGAGTTGCAACATTAGACTGTGTTTAGTTGAAAAATTTGTAATACATTGCATTGTAAATCTGATTGGTGGGTGCCATCAAATATTTGGGTAGGTGCTCAGAGTAGGGAGTTGGTGCTTCCTTGGAGTAGGTACTTTTAAACCAGGGGATTGGTGCCTCCTTAGGGTTGATGCCCTTAAACATTGTAATAAAAAATATTCATTGTGAGGGTGGATTAGGACAATAGATCCTAGTAGCTATTCTCACCATGGTTTTTCCCATCTTGGGTTTTCCAGGTATATCTTGTCTTATCTACATGTGTATGTGTTTTTGTGTCTCTACTTAATTGATTTATCTACACTAAGTATTCAGGGGTAATTTTAATTAATCTACTGATTCACCCCCCTTTCAGTAGATTGTTGTGTTCCAACAAAAAATATAGTTAGTTTCCTTTTCAAGTTAGGAGATAATTAAATTTCTATGGAATCCAAAGTTATTATAAGATATCATAGAATGAGAGTTATATTTAAAAATAGTATGGTTTCAACGTACTTTATCAAAGTGGTCTCTAAACCTTTCCTAATCATAAATTTTGACCCAACCATTCATTCACATTTGATAAATTAAACATGCCAAGCTCATGAACTACATTATATGTGGGCATCCTTATAAATTTTGATTCACTGTCTTTACATATAATGATGTTTGTATATTGCATACAATTATTTTTTATGTATCATATCCATATCATGTTCATATATCACTCTACAAGGATTTTTTCATGATACTTCTCAAAAGAATTAGTATTTATTATTGAAACCTCATGCCACCAATAAATCACATAGAAGTTATCAACTCACATCCATAATATGCAATGCTTTACATCAAGTAGATTCTTAGACCTCATATCCCTTCTTAAATCATGTTGTGCATTTCAATTCTTATGATGACTTTCAAAACTATGATAAGCTATTTTTGAGTCACTATAACCAAGTTCATTCATAAGCATACCCCAAGCTTAAAAGGGTGAATAAATCATGATTACTTCATGTGTTGTCTACATATGTGGTGTTGATCTGTAAACTCCTTACTATGAATTACTTAACAACTTGTTAGATTCACCAGGATACAGATTTAAAATTAAGATCGTAACTGACGATGCTTGTGAATTGAGCAAATAACCACATAAAACATAGGAAAGTAAAGAAGCTAACAAAAATCATGCACCAAGAAAAGAGAGACAAAGATTTGATTACAGAGTTCACCAGTTTTTGGCTACATCTCTGGATCCGCAAATAAGTGTGATCGATGCCATTACTATGATGCAATTTATTTTACATCACCATGGTCTTTCACTAAGTTACAATCTACTTCCCACTGAGACACTGTCTTGACAAGAACTTTCTAGCATCCACACTGCCTAGTCCTTATTTTACCCTTACAATGCTAAGCAATGAAACTGCAACTCTCTCTCTCTCAACAAGAGTACATAGGCATCAAGCCTTTACAAATGACTCAAAAAGTCATGAACATGCTCCACTAAATTCCTATCTCACCACAAGAGACCATTTAGCTTGCTTACAAGAGAAAACTCTCACTTTCCCAAAATCCCTTTACTAAGAGCAACAAAAAAACTCCCTAAGAGCTAAGGAATGAGAATACACTCTTCTCGTTGAACAAGGATTTCCCAAGACTCTTCAAGACTCCTAAATCCTGAAATCTAAATCCTTGAATTTCTTAGTGAAAAGCACTCTCACCATCTCCCTTTATATACATAAAAATAAGCCTAAAATGGCTTAACCAAAAAAAACAAACATACCCCCTATAATCAATTCGTACATTGGCATATTTTTGTTTTAGACCACTTTTAGTTTAAGTGGTTAGAGGGTTATAATAAAAAAATAGGCCATTTTGTTATGGCCTCGGGCCAACCCATCCATCAAAAGAAAACAACAGCTACACATTACTAAGCATATGTCGGTGGCTTGTTGGTGTATTGCAAATTTGGTAAATGAACGGTCGGCGGTTCCAACCCCGCTGGCCTCCACTTTTGTCTCCATCCGCCGAAGACATTCATCAAAACAAAGTTGACACTTCAAATAGTTAAATGTGTGTTGCATGGCACAATGGCCGGTGGGCATTCTAGGATGCAGCCAGTCACGGGATCGAGTCTCTGGGCTCTTTTTGTTCTAACAAATTGGTCAGCCACCGACAATGAGGGTGAGATTGCGTATTGGGTGTAGAGAGCTGCCACATGGAAAAGCACGATTAGACATGACCGCTAATCAAACTGCCCTGCTATCACCACGTCCTCATGACACGCCACCATGCCAACTAGTTGTACGATTATTCTGACTGTATTGCCACCAGGCGCCACGTATTCGCTGACTCGGATGCTGACTATGATGCCATGTCATGTACGATTTGCCAACTCACCATGCCATGTCACTGACACGTCATTGTACGGACTTGACACATGTCAACATCTGGTTGGTCCACATCAGATTTGGTACAATGTACTGACGTCAGCTATACGGATGATGACATCATCACTGTACCTTCAAGTCCACCAAGTCAACCGAGAGCTTTGACTGGCTATATCTTGCACATACGAGCTCTATTTTCGACGAAACAAATGCCATCAGAATCGTCTCGACGAGCACTTCGATTTGACACTGATTTTGATGAATTCTGAGATGATCAATTTTTCTGCCTTCCTGATGGCTCTGGTACTCAGTTTGACCAAACCTTTGACCAAGCATAACTCGCACGTACGATATCCTTTTGACACGATTCAAGTTGCGTTGGAATCGTATCGTTGTGCTCTATGCATTGATGCCAGTTATAGGAGATTATGAAGCTGTTGGATTTTGAGGTCTTCGAGATCCACCTGGATCAGGTGTATATATCGCATGTCTAGGTTTCTTTGAAGCTACATGTCTTCCTCTAATCTCACCCATGAAATTTGATCTACCATCATTTATTTTTATCTTATGCCACCATAGAGTCAAACTCATTTATTTTGAAAGAAATAAATGAGATATTTATACTCAGCTTGATTGACCTTCACGCTTAAGAACAAGCACCAATAGTAAATATTTAATTCACTCATATCATAAGATGAAAGTTCTTCGTTGTATGCCATGTTATAGTTATGTATAATTCCTTGATCCATTAATAACAAATCAACCCACTACCATCCAATTTTTAAATAGGGTTTAACTAAATATTTGGGAAAAGTTCTTTCTAAAAAGACTACAAAGAAGAAAATTAATTTTTATGCCATGCATGTGCTTGTTGTATGTAAGCGGGAGAATCTAAACATTTCATACATGGATCATTACATTCCATGGTATGACATTTCTTCGAGGTATTTTTTCAAACTTATAATGTGCCTTATTTATTATTCTATATTTTGCATACATGTCTACTAGGGCCCCTACAACTATTGCATATGACATAAATCTTCCTTTATGATTTTATGGATATCCATACCATGTTTCAAAGATCCCATTTTGGCACGAGCAAGGAAGACTCTAGAAAATTTCATCAAGTTTGGCTTTACACCCACTAATTATATTTATTTGAATTTTTGTGAAGCATTTTATAAGTATCCATTTTGCAATGCTCAGACTATAGTCGATGATGGGTATGAATGATGCAAGCTGTGAATGTGAAGAAAAATCACCCAAGTCCTCGATATTTGAAGCAAAAACTATTCAAAAAATACAACACCCTTATTGTTACAATTGATAGCAATTTCATTGGTGCTATCATTTATTAATCTTCCTAGCAAAGGAGTTAAAACAACACCTTGGCAAGCACCTCTTAGTCTTCACCATACACAAAGGTCAGATATTTCCTTTGGAAAATAAATGAGTATGGTGAGAGTGTAGAATCTAACAAACAAAATTAAATCCTCATAGAGAATATCACATGTAGGACAAATCATCACTAAATTTGTGGTGGTTCCACCCATTTTCCAAATCCTTCTTATCTTAGTATAAATTTCTAAGTCATAAATAAATGATATGTCTTTTGAAGATAAGACACGATCATTTGAAAAAATAAGTTTGGTCAAAAGGTGAAAGGACACAACCTTTCTAAGATAGCACTTGGTAAAAAGTGAAAGGACACCACATGTTTCACTTTGCTAAAGCTACTATATGCTCTAATTTGTTAATGCAGATTCAAGTCAAGCTAACAAAGTTACACTAGAAGTGGCTCACCTTCAAGAGCTCCCGGACCACTAGGGGAATTCCCCGCACTATTTCTCATTTCTCACCTTCTCTAGCCTCCTCTCGAGGCTATTTTCCTCCTAGGACCATTTTCGAGGTAGGAGTGGCCTGCCTAGAACTCTTAGGTGGCTCATCCCTATTCCCCTACCCAGACTTGACATCATAGCAGTTCGCGATCTCATAGACTTTCGCTTTCCCCTCCTCCTCAATATATTAGAGGGTGGCCTTCAAGAGGGGATTTTGGTGGTGGCACCTTTGGATGGCCATTTGATAGAGCTCCTATTTTGCTTCCTATCAACTCTTCTAGGTGGCTCCCACATTTATATTTGGTGATATCTCCCTCAATAAGAAGATAAAGGCAAGGATGATGATGGATGGGATCCTTCTGGTCACTTCGGACCCACCATGTATGGGGTAGTTCGATGATAAGGACCCTGCTCCCTCTATTGGTAATATTCTCACCACTTAAGCAGCTTTGTTTATGTATTTTTCTATTTTAGGTTGAGCCCCTATGACTTTCTAGAGTGTACCTTCTTACCACCCACCTTTTTTGTGAATATGTATAATTTTATCTTTAATTAATAGAAATTGACACATATTCATCACAAATAAAAAGTGAATGGTCATAGGTATATGGTGAAGATAAGCATAAAATAGAAAATAACAAAGCTATATGAGTTCCTAGTGAAGCATTGGCTGAGAAGTAGGAAATATTTTAGAGAATGTAGGAGAAAGATATCAAGGGAAAAATATTATTCCTAGGTATTTTAAATGATAAATAAATATAAATTATAAAAAAAATATTTGAATATAATAAAAATAATTTATAATTAATTTTAACAATTATATATATGATTAATTTATTTAAAATAATAGAAAAGATATATCAAATGTATTGTAAAAATATGATCTTGCATATGGGTTGATTGAGTATGAAAATTTTTATATTATGTTTTACACATATTCTAGTATAATCTATAAGAAGACTTGTATAGTCTAACTTTGGTTTTGATACCAAATTTAATGTCACTTTTCTCCCAGTTGTTTAAGTATCGAGTGTCAACAATTGCATACCCTTGCAATTTCATCTACACTTTGTATCTCATAGAGTGAATTTGCACCCTTGTGTGAATTCCCTTGCATACCCTCACCTTAGAAAATCAAATCTGAAGGAAACATTCCACATCACCCACCTGCCTTCCACCCACTTGGTGTTTGTCATGTGTGTTGATGAAAGAATATTTTTTGAGGATGCGAGCATGGTGTGCGAACGTCTATGCGGCGCACTATTGTCCCTGACGAATTCCCACATTTGAAGTTGGAAAAGACATTACACTCCTCATTGGGGATGAATTGTAATGTCCTTCTATTGACCAATCGACCTGAAAAATGGCTTATTCCTTCTCATCCCACCTTCAAATTCATTCATTCATCACTATTCTTTCCATATTCACTTGAAATATGCTAACCAATTTTTTCAAAGGATTTACACAACATAAACCAACACTAGCCAACTGGATTAGCATTAGCATCAAACTAAAATCCAAGCTTAAAAGAAACTCAACGCCAAGAATGCACACTCAATCCAAATGAAGGAAAGGTGTTGTCATATGGCAGAGAAACTAAAGAACAGTACTTTAAATGGAACAAATAGTACTGCAATGGAATAATGATGCCCTAAATTTGACTATCAAGCCTCCGTCATGAGAGCTAGGGAAAACTCAGAATCAGACACGAATCCTCAAAGTGATGAAACTAGGGCACGCTGGGTCTCAAATGATGCAGATAAGGTCGGGCTAAACACAAGGCATGATGATGTGACAACTCCACTAAACTTAACAACCCTGGGCCGCCACATTGAAACCCTATGATCAAGAACTATATCAGATTTCATGCGAACAAGGGCAAGGCCTCAACAGGAGCACCCAGTCACAAGGGTATACCTAGAATTCAATCAATAAATGAGGGGATACGTAGTGCAAGCTTTAAAACCCGCAAAAAGGTGATTCCAAACCCTAGTTCGATAAATATGCGGTCATGGAAATAAATAAGGGCCGACCCAAATAACCACCAATCAACAACTTGAAAGATTCAATCAAAGCGCAAAACAAAGGGGAGAAGTCCACGATGACTTACCATGAGTTAAATCCAAATGAACTTCAAGCCTAATGAAATCAACACAAACCAGGGTGCCCCAAATGGCAAAAATATCAAACGCGAACACCCAAGGAATCCACACACAAGCAGAGGAGTTCCAATGACCAAAGCTCAAAATGAATAAACTCAAGCGCTAGAGCAGATGGCAAATGAATAATGAAATCATGAAAAGCACTAAAAGCCTTTAAATCCGCTCACAATCGCACCAGAGAGGACGTACCTCAAGCATTAATGGCCGATAAGACATATTGAGAAAATTCAAAAACTCGAGGTCGAAACAGAATTCTGAAAGAATCCGAGCCAAACGGACTATCTGGGCGAACACAAATTCCGCGAACAACGCACCCTTTCGGGATTCCGACACAATCTGGGAAAATCCAGGTGACCCAGAAAATCTTGGATTCATCCAAAAACCGAACTCTGGAGAAACCTGATAGCAACAAATGCTGGACCAGGACCCGAGAAAATCCAGGTGAACCAGAAAATTCTGGACCCAGGGCAAAATCCAAACTTCCATTAAAAACCAAGTTTGATCAATTCCACCTTCGGGGAAAGACCAAGGCAAGCAAGACCAACATCCCAGGACCTCGAAAGGATAAATCCAATAAAACCAAAGGTCCAAGAGACATCCAAAATCAGAAAAGAGGGTCCCCACTCCAAGTGGGGCGTGTGTGCAAAATTGCACAACAAATGGTGACTCCGCTGGGGAAATGCTCCTGAGCATTTCAATGACAAACTAGAATCAAGAACCCAGAACGTATGATTTCAATTCATCTAACCAGCCACCACCTAGGGTTAAACCAAAGAACCCACAAGTCACCCAAACTTTTCTACATTAGGGTCCAAGTGTGTGCATATGCATTCATTACCCTCCTTTAGCTGCAAAAGAGACCAAACTTGATCTGAACATGCTACATAAAGATTCATACTCTAAAAGCAACCTGGATAGAGCCTCGCTACCAGTCAGGTGTCCATAGCCCCAATGAGGTTATCGCTGTGATCCTCCTGAACATAGCTCTACTGCCAGTCAGGCGTTTATAGCCCCGATAGAGATATTCAGATTCTCCTGATGAGTTGAATTTAGTCTTTTGATTTTCCATATTGTCTCTTTCTCTTTTTTTTTTTTACTTCAACTTGTGAACAATGAAGTTCACACTCAAGGATGAGAACAACAGTGGCACTAGAGCAGAAAAAAGTTTTTTCACCTGTGCAAACTGCATAAGGACCTTCTGCAACCTCAGGCATCTTTAATATTCAAAATGTGAGACCCTAATGTATTCCTGTTCAATCTGACTAAAGGAATCTTTGTCTTAGACACTAGGATATGTGACATTGGGTAGAGAATTCATACCATGATGTTCTGGAAAGATGATTAAAGTTTGAGAAGAAAATATTGAGAGCACAACACCTACTTTGTCACCACTGTCATACAAATGCAACAGGAAATCCCAGAAGGAGTAAGAACCAAGAGCAAGAGCAACACAAAACAAAACAAAACAAGCTAAAGCAAACCTACTCTAACCAAAACAAAAAAAAGAAACGAAAGGCAACCTACTCTAGCAAAGCAGCAACAGAAAGCAACCTAAACTAACAATATACAAAACAGGGAGTTGAAATAGCTCAGAATTGGAAATAATATTTCAAATGCTACCCATTAACAGGCAGTGGAATATCTTCCCCTATGAGAGTCTTCAGATGGAAGGCATTATCTCCAAGTATTTCAGCAATCTGGTATGGACCGAGCCACAGTTTATCAAGCTTCCCATGATCCCCCTTTCGATCATGAGGTTTATCCCAGTATAACATAAGGTCGAAAATCCTAAAATCTTTGACTTTAGCTCTTCTGTCAAACCACCTCTTAACTACCCCCTGATGTTTGGAAAAGTTCTCAAGGGCATTGTCTCATTTCTCCTCAAGGTGCAATAGTTCTATCAACCTGGCCTCCCTTCCATCACCCTCATCATAAAACTCATTAATAAATTGCAAAGTTGGGATCTTGAGTTGAATAGGGAATACTGGCTCCAGACCATATACTAAGTGATAGGGAGATGTTCCAATGGATGACTTAAGTCTTGTACGATCTGCCCAAAGGGCAAACCGAAGCTGAGTGTGTCAGTATTTTGGGTTTCTCTCCAACAGCTTACGGATAACAGTCAATAAGTTCTTATTGGAAGATTCTACCAGACCGTTGCCCTGGGGGTAATAATTAAATGCAAACTTTATAATAATTCCATGATCAAAAGCCCAGTTTGAAAATTTTAGAGATGCAAAAGCAGGACCATTATCACAGACAACAGAAATAGGACATCCAAATCGGTTAATAATGGCAGATTCAAGAAAATCAATCACTACCTCAGATGTACATTGCCTACAAGCGAAAGCCTTAGTCCACCTTGTGAAATAATCAGTAATGGTTAGAATGTACCTGTGTCCCGCAGAAGATGGCGGGTTGATAGGACCTATAAAGTCCATGCCCCACTGAGCAAAAGGCCTTACCTCAGTGACCAGTTGAAGTGGAAGTGCTGCATACCTTTCCTTCGTTGCTGCAGTCTAGCAAGTGTGACAGGTCCTAACATGATGGTGAACATCCTTGAACAATGTGGGCCAATAATACCCAGCCCTTAAGATCTGATTTGCGGTGGCAATAGTAGAACCGTGGCTAGTACCATACTTTTCATGAAATTTGTTTATCACCCTTTCAGCTTCTTGTTTCCCAAGACACCGCAAGTAAATTCCTTCATGATTTCTCTTATACAGAACAACTCCTTTTAGCATGAAACTATCACTCTTCAGTCACAGATCTCTCCTCTGAACGACATTAAGAAGGCTTGGGGATCACTGGTTCAGCAAATAATAAACTATGTCATCATACCAGTCACCTGGAGAAACCACTTCAATATTATAATTCTGAACAGTCAATTCAGGTCCTATTTCAGCCATAGTCTGAGTAAGTCCCTGCCCTCTTACCAACTTCATGGGTTGGATCTCAATGTCATATTCTTGTAACATTGTCACCCATTTAGCTCTACGCTCACCCAACTCATTCTGCATCAACAGTAACTTAACTACAGGATCTGAGACAATTGCATAAACCTTATTCCTGAGGATATAATGTCTGAATTTCGTCACTGCCCTGACCAAGGCATATTCCTGCTTTTCTACACTTGGATATTTCAACTCAGCATCTTTTAATGGTGCACTCATAAAAGCAATAGGATGTTTGTTTCCTTCATTATACTTCTGAGTCAACATTCCTGCACACGAATGATCCGAAGCAAATGAATAGATGTAAAAGGGCTTACTGTAATCAGGACTTACCAATACTAGAGCATCAACAATGACTCTTTTGATTTCTACAAATGCCTCCTTTGCTTCCGCATTCCATTCAATTTTAGCATCTTGCTTCAACATTGCATTCATTGGTTTAACAATTTCAGCAAATCCAGTAATGAATTTCCTGACGAAGTTAATCTTGCCAAAGAAATACTTCATCTCTTTTTTGCTAGCAGGTGGCTGGATCTTCACTATGGCCTCCACTCTTTCTGGATCAATAGCAATTCCCTTTTCAGATATGACATGACCCAACAATTTCCCTTCTATCACTCCAAAAATGCACTTTTTAGGATTCAGGGATATACCGAATTCCCTACACCTTTGAAACACTTTGCGTAAATATGAGATATGGTCCCCTCTATTTTTGGAAAAGAAAGTTAGATCATCCATATAAATAATAATGCACTTGCCTATGATATCCTTAAAGGAAATATCCATGGCCCTTTGAAATGTGGCCCCAGCATTAATGAGACCAAAAGGCATCCTCCTGTAAGCAAAGGTACCCCATTTAATGGTGAAAGCAGTCTTGTGCCTGTCCTCATACTAAACCATTACTTGGTTGTACCCTGAATAGCCATCCAGAAAAGACATCATCTGAGAACCATTTACTACTTGAAGTACTTCATCTAATGAAGGGACTGGGTAATTTTCCTTTTCTGATGATCTGTTTAGATTTCTAAAGTCAATGCAAAGTCTGATCTCCCCATTCTTTTTCCTTACTGGGACTAGGTTTGCCACCCATGTTGAATGCTTGACGGGAAATATAATTATGGCAGACAGTAATTTCTAAACTTCCTTCTGTATAACCAATTCCAGTAATGCATTAATTGGTCTTTGTCTCTACCTGAAAGGTTTAGCACTTGGCTTCAGAGGTATAGTATGAGTTATGATTAACGTATCATAAGTTTTCAGATCTTCGTAACTCCAGGCTACTATATCTGGAAAGCTATGTAATGCTTCGATTATTTCTTGTCTTTCCTCTGGAGTGCATACTTGACCAATAAAAATGTTCTTAACATTATCTTCAGTTCCCATATTGTGAGTATCACACTATCCACTGATAGACTTCCTTTTAGACTCTTGCTCCTGATCTCTGATCTTGTCCAGATCAAAAATCTACTCTAACTGTACCATTCCCCTTGGAATAGTATTAGACTTCAAATTTATCACTCCCTCCAAATCTAGTTCTACTTCTTGGAGTTCTGTTTCATCAATGATTTGGGAAGCAAAAACATCCATGTTTGTAATGAAGTCCAGGATATGCTTGTCATCCTCGAATACCTGAAAGTTAGTAACATTGTCTGGAACTGATGGCACAAGAGTCAATTCTACAGTAAACTTTTTCAAACCTGACAAAGATAAGGGCTGCAAAGTGCTTGCGGCCTGGGCCAGAGAATCTGTAGTTTGATTCTTCTATCGTGGTATTAGTTGAATATTGAAGGCATCAAATCCCTCAATGAGGTCCCATTCTCTATGCCTATAATTAGTCATTCTCCTATCGTGGCATGAATATTGTTTCTTTACTTGCTTAATTACCAGCTCAGAATCACCAAAAACTTGCAGAACCTTAACCTTTTTCTGAAGTGCCATAAGAAGTCCATAAATCAATGCCTCATATTCTGCTACGTTATTAGTACAGTGAAATTGAAGTCTATGGGCTGCAAAGAAGGTCTTACCTTTTGGGCTAATCAATTTGAAACCTGCTCCAGCTCCATGCTTCGATTTAGATCCATCAAATCTGAGGGTCCAGCATTCAGTGGTCGCATTCCTCTTCATCATATCCTTCGGGTCATTATTGCTGGAAGATTCTTCAGGTGACATCACTTTCTTTCCTTTATAATCTTCTGGAGGGCTTTGCATGTCTTTCTTGACTGCCAGGGTTGGATTTATGCATTTTTGTACTTGTTCTACTGCTGCTTGGCATAGACAGCATTCCAACTCTAAATGGGAAGCATTGTGAACTCTACACCAGTTAGGTAAGAGCAACTCTTCAAAGCTTGTTCTCCTGCCAAGGTGAACTTAGTTTCCAATACACTGCTTAATGAATTCTTGGAAGCTGTCTAGCAAGCTAATCTGATTATCCTCGAATTCATCCTCTTCCTTAATTGATCCTGTCAGAACAGTAGCACTACTGGATTCTGTTTCTGTATCAATAGACATCGTATGTAGCATCAATACCTCCTCTGAATCTGACCCCTTATAAGGATTCGATAGCATATAATTTCCCATGTCTACTTCTGATATTAGAACTTCATTTGAAGTATTTTGATATTCTGTAATCATGTACTTCATTCTTGGCTCTCTCTCAATTTTGATCTGATTTGGCACCCCTTTCCAGGGAAGCCACATGTGGGAGTGATTAATGGATACATATCCATTCAAGGCCTTTGTAAAATCTCTTCCTAGAATTAAGCCATATGCATCAGGGATATCAGCTACTTGAATATTGATAGCTTGTTGGATTCTTGGATCGGAAGCTACTTGCATGTGAATCATGTTTAATTCTCCCACTACATTTACTTCAGTTCTATCTAACTGAGTTACCTTCTTCTGGGAGTCAGCAGGTGTAATCCCTAAAGCTCTACATACTCCAAATGGCATCACATTAGTAGAAGCACCAGAATCTAGTAAACAGCTATGTAGATTCTTACCGAATATGCACACAGAGATCAAGAATGGTGGGGTATCCGTCTTCCCTTGAAACAAAGTTGGCTGAGTATCTACTTGGGCCACTTGAGTCTTTTCTTTCTCCCTACCTTTATCTCCAGGGGGCAAGTTAGTCTGATAGGCCTGGCTTTGTGTCTTCGCAGACTGAGAACCAGTAACCTTGTTGACACTCTCACTAGAAGATTTATCCAAAGACACCGGATGTGTACCATAGGCACCTAGAACTGCATTCCTAATTATCGGGGACCTTAGCAACTCGAATACTGAAAGGTTTACCTTTAATTTCTTGAACTCCTCAGCAACATACAAAGCCATTTTCTCCTCACTTAGATTAGTGGGGACGTTCTTGGAAGATTCCTCCACCTTATCCTTACCTGCTTGAATAGTTTTTTCCTTCTGTGAATCAGTTTGAGCTTGTCTTTCCTTTGAAAGGTACTACCTGGAAACATGTGGAAAGGGTGGATTATTACTAGCACTTGGATCTGGAGGGATATTAAAATTATTAGGAGGGATGGAGGTGGTGAAAGGACCCCCAGCCTGCGGGCGCCTATGGGGCATGTCCCTTAAATCATATCCTTTACCCTGCCTCTGGAACATCTGCACTTCTTCAACATAAGCCTCTTCTTGATCCAGGGGGCCATTATCATTTGTTGCCTCTTCATTAAATAACTGAGCCACCTCATCTCCATTGCAAATTTGATCTGTTTTATCGTCCTGGGAATTAGATTCCTCTTCTGGAACATTTTCTCCACTTGCTGTAAAAGGAGCATGGTTTAACACCAGCACAGGAGAGTCATGGGGGGTGGAAGGAATAATCTCCTGACCATTTGCATTGTTCTCCACTTCATACTGGAAAATGGAGGCTGCGATTTGGAATTCTGGACACTCTAACTCAGAATGCTGGCTTGTCTTATGGAGCCTACACCACCCTGACAGAGCAGCCTCAGCCAAATATACACCATTGGAAGGCTTGTCTTGACTAACTGGCTGATTAGCAGATTGGTTGACAGGTTGATCCAATGGAGTAGGGACTCCTCCATTGTTAGGTCACGTATTCCATGTCTTGTTATGTCCCTGTGGCTGCCTCCTATCCAATCCTAGCCCACTACCTTGTCCTCTATCAAAATTTTTTCTTCTATCATTGTTATACCCTCTATCATTATTGAATCCTCTCTCATTGTTGTAACCTCTGTCCTAATTATATCCCCTGTCATTGTTGTAACCCCTTTCATTACGTTGTCCCCTATCAAAATTTTGCCCTTGTGGATGTTCTCGGTTCTAATTTGATTGCATATTTCTCTGAGCAGCTTGTAATTGGTTGTTTTGATTCCTTAGGTAAGTCACCTCTAGGTTTAACTTCTTTATCTGCTCAGCCATTTCATCAACCCTATCTTTAGTTAGATCTTCATAAGGGGTCTGGCTTGAATTATTCTGAGGAGGAACAGACATTGTAGCAGATCCCATGAACTGATGCAACACTTTAGAATTCTGCAAGTAAGTAGGGAAACCAGTTGGCTACTGCTAATACAAGGGCTGGTTAACTTGCTGCTATGGGAAGTTCATCATAGGAGAGACCTAGCTCATGGGGGGACCAGGGTGTGGCACCAAAGGCAATTGAGGTATTGGGTTTATGATTGGCGTATGATTGGCAAGTGCTTGATTCACTGCTTGAACTTGGTTTGGATGTGCAACCGGCCCTAGAGAAGGCAATGGTCCAACCAAATGTTGCCTTAAGTCTGTGCTAAGTTTAACTACTTCTGTATAAGCATCGACTAGGCGAGCCAGAGGATTAGGTCTCCATTTCAGAAAGGTTACTATAAGGTTGTCCAATGCTTCATAATAGACTCCTAGGATAGTATCATCATCTAGGACATAAGGGTCTTGGAGTCTGGTATATGCACGGTGAAACCTATTATTGAAACTGGATATGGGTTCATTAACCTCTCTCTTGACTCTAGTGAATTGCAGATACAATTCATTGGCACTAATAGGTATCCTGAACTTCTGCAAAAAGGCAGTTTCAAGATCACTCCAGTTAAGAATTGAACCTGATGGGAGGTGATTGTACCAGTAAAATGCCTCCTCTCCCAATAAATAAGGAAATAACCTACAGGCAACATCCTCATGAGCGATTCCCCTGTCTTTGAGACAGGTTTGAAAGATCCCGATATGCTCTTCTGCGGTCCTGTTTGGGTCATTAACCTAGAATTTCGAACAAAAATGCTCAGGGTTCTTGGGCATAACATTGTAAGCATTGAAAGACAACGGAGATGGATTATTAGCTAGAAAATCCATTGGTAGGAGTGGTGGTGGTGGTTGTGGTTGATTAATGATTGGTTGGGGTTGCTGAATGGGAACTACCTCAGGGATGGGTATGGTTTCAACTTCTAGAGGTGAAGATGCAGATGATATGGGTGAAGGGATGGGTGATGATGAATCTCCCCTTTCTCGAGTCCTCCTTGACCTAGTGTGGAACCGCAATTCCTGTAAATCTTCCTCTCTTGGGGTAGATCTGGTATTTCTTTTGTATCTCTCCGGAGAGATGGCGTTTAAGAAATGATCTAGTGAGCTCATTCAGGCCCTCCTTCTAACACCAATCTGTTGATGGTGTTTTCTGCACAGCAACAACTTAGACAGAATGTAATATTCTATCTCTCTTGAAAGGTAATTTTCAACAAGTTACTAAAATCACCCCAAGGTCTCTCGGGTGTCAGGTCATGACAATGCATAAATAACTCAAATAATATGTGAAAATGCTGGTAATCACAATCGGACCTTACTACAAGCAAATTGTATCTCTCCAATCTATCTGATCTTGCAATAATATGATCTTAAATCCTAAATCTAACCAAATAATAAAGAAACAACAAAAGATGAGAGTGTAAGAGATTAATGAAATCTAAACTATTTCTAAGATAAACAATGCAAATGATAAATTCCTGGAATGGACCAATCTCAAATAACCAATTCCTGCTTAACCCACAATGCAATATCACAAGAAAGGTGCAATCTTCTAAGGCATACATATTTTCAAATCATAGACATTCATCCACAATCGAACTAAGCATAAATAGGTGTATGGTCCAGGTTGACTTCACCAGTCTACTACAATCAGATAGTTATTGGGAGTATAGACCAGAGATTGCTACAAACATTCCAAGCATAAAACCATGAACATCATTTACCAAACTTATTCATTTCTAAATCTAACATCAAATCTATTATCTTCAAGCAATTTCAAAGATGGAACAACAGGAACCATGCAAGATAAACTAACACAAAGAATTCACCAGAGAAACCACAATTCCTTCAATTGTATTAGATCACCAAAATGTAGCAACAATTCCACTGTTCTATGTTACAACAATTGCTTCAAAGAACTAACTACTATCTCTACTACAGAATTCTCTAGTTCTTTCTTAATCTAGCTTGTCTCTATTATCTCTCTAACTAACTCCTTACAAATGAGGCATAAATGTCATTTATAGAGAACCCTCAAAACATGTCGGCCCAGCCAAACATTTACAAAATCAAATAGCCAAAACAAGTCGGCCTCAGAAATTTCAAAATAAGGCACACATTAAATGCTGATACATCATCAAGGTCAGCCAAAACACAGTCCTCAATGCATCCTGGATCAATACATGCCCTATAATAATAGGGAAGCACAAATCACGAAGCCATCATTAACTACTGCCTCCCTTATCCTTGTTTTGATCCAATGATTCATGAACCTTCAAAAACACCTTGTCCAGCTCAGCAACAGGTGGCAAGGGTAGGATTTTGAGCTGACATTCAATTGATCCAATTTCTTCCCTTGACCGCTTGACCGTTGTATCCCAATCACCCTTATATGCTAAGTACTTATCCACCATAGCCAGATAAGTAGCTGCATCATCCAATTGGTGCCCTGTCACAAAATTTTCAATATCAGGGGCATAGACATAATTCCACCATTCCCTCAATTGTTCCAAACTCAGGTATTTAGGGGTGATCTTCCTTCTGCCAGTCATTATTTCAAAAAAGGTGATGCATCCATCATAAACACCAATTAGATTACCATCCATCTACTTCTTTTGTTTATAGATCTTCTTGATGGATTTCTATCATATTTTCAAGGCTTCAAACCACTCCCAAGGCTCATTAACCCTAGATGAAGGAAGGATTCCATCAACAACTAGCTGATCCTTACCGTACTCCATGATTGCTTTAATTTTCTGCAATAAAAGATCAGTGTCCTCTTTATCCTGAGATAAAACATGCTCTAGTAAATCCTTAGCCATTATTGCATCCTTTCCAGTTGAAAGGATCTCTTTTATTGCATCATCTCCCTTAGTTTGCACCTCCTTCAACCAATCTATTGTAGCCATGGTAGAAGCCTTCATCTTTTCTATTTCAGAAATGGTCTCCTTTGGAAAGAAACCAGCAGCAGCAGAGGAGGATGGGTGAAAAGACTGCAAAGGCTTCATTAAATCTTCTAAACATTTCCTAAGCCTTTTATTCTCCTTCTTCAGCTCATGCTTTGACTGTGTTTCCTTCCTCAATCTACCAATGATCACTGCACTAGACCCTTCATATTCTTCAATGTCTTGCTCCATAGAAGTAGGCCCAAGATTAATAGTCTGTACATCATAATCCTTCCCGGTGACCTCATCTCTACTTTTATCAGCAGCAGGGGTAGCAACATGGATAACCCGATTACTAACTTCATCTTTGTCGATCTTTGAAATCACCTCGGCTACCTTCTTCTTCTTTCCTTTTCCAATCTTAGCCAACATTTCATCCCAGTTGAGAGGAGTGTCCTCAACAATGACCTGTTTCCTCCTGATCTCCTTGTCTAACCAATCCGGAACAACAAGATCTACCCGAATTTCATCCTTCTTGACCTTTTCAGGAGATTGACCTACCATCTCATTCTTCTCCTTTTCAGGAGATTGATCACCTTTGTCTTCCAACTCTGGCTCTTCCTCTTGTAGGGGTGATGGAGTCTTAACAAGAACATCCTCCTTCTCAAGGGATCTATTATCTTTGCTACTTGTAGGGGAATCTGCATACTGTACCAATGGGGAAGGATGCACTTCCACACCTCCAACCTCAAGCTCAACAGCCGCACCATAAAGTTCTTCATCCTTAAACAGTTCTACTTCTTCGCTGGTCTCATGCTCTCCATGAGTTGTTTGTTCAGGCATACCCGATGGAGGAGAGGTATCTTTCTATTGTTCTACAGTGGATGCCATTGGAAGAGGATCTGTCTTTTGCACGGTCTCCTTGGGAGATGGAATTCTTGACCTTCTTGAGTAAACCCGGGTTTTCTCCCCTGAGCTCTCCACATCAATCACATGAGATTTCATCTTATCCCCAGAAGTTTCTTGCTCTTTCTTCTTTGAAGCCCTGGTTATCCTTGTTCTCTTTGGCTCTGGAGGAGTATCTTCTTTCTCTACTTTCTCAAGTTCTTCCTCTTTAGCAGACTTACCTATTTTCACAGTACGACTCCTCTTCTTACCCCTAGGTTTTCTTTTCTTTTCAGGCTCACTCTCCTTAGGGCCTCTAATTTTAATCTTGAAAGGTGAGCTCACCTTAGTTTTTCCAGTAGAATCATCCTCACCGGATTCCTCTAAAGTGGAATGGGCATTCAAATTTCCCATCAAATTGAAGGTGCAGGGTACCTTTTCACTTTCTATTTCCCATACTTTACGCTTTAGCCAGGACTTGGTAGATTTCATAATAGGAGCCATTAATTCCTCCAGCTCAGTTATTTCCTTTTCTAACCAGTTTATATCTCCAATGGGCCTGTCTTTAACTGATTCATATGCATGATCCTGGACCAAATTTCCATCGTCTTCCAACTGATTAGGAATCAACTTGACATTATACATTCTGATCACATCAGCTTGAAGCCTAGAATATCTTTTCTTTCTCACCTCAAAATCATCCTTGCTATTCGCCCAATAGTCCTCTAGATCATCCTTGTGGTGATATTCTTTTGTGGCCTTCTTTTGTGCTTCACCAGTGATGTCAAAGTTTGTCCTCTTAGAATGGAAAGAGAACTCATAAGTACTCAACTCCTCTCCTGATGCATGAGCTAATTGAATTGAAGGACAAACCTCAGCTATACCA